>MNPL01017315.1:0-11669 GCA_002081605.1 Tropilaelaps mercedesae | reverse complement strand
CTGTTTCACCGCGATGTGTGTGTGTGTGTGTGTGTGTGTGTGTGTGTGTGTGTGTGAAATTCAAATAATTTCCTTTTTACTTCCGGGTAAGGTGATGTTCTGTGTGAACAGCTGTTCGTTACTGATCATCGTGAAAGTATCTTCAATGTTCGAAGCCACCACAAAGTCGGCTAAGAGCTAACGCAGGTCGGAATGCGGTCCAAAATGCGTCCAACGCAACATTTGTACAGCTCCAAAATCGAACTCGACACCCTATAAAATTCAACCTAACACTGAAATTACTCTCGGATTTCGCAGACGAGAGTTCTCACGTACGACACCAGTTCGTCGTCTCGTCGACATCGTGGAAAGCAAAACCAACCACCATCAACACCAGCACGACCACAACAGCAGCAAAAACAACAACAATTTTATTTATATACATGTCAAAACCTCAAAATGATGACATCTCTCCCGTCTTGTCCGCTCCTCCCCGAAGTAGCTTCGTCGTGACTCGCCACGACCAAATAGTGAAAATGATTTTAGCGCATGTTCACTCAAAATCGTCGCGCAAGTCCGGTAGCCCGGCGTCGACGTTTCAATGCCGCCGCCGCCGTCGTCGTTGCTTCTGCTGCGGTTCGTGTTCGGTGGCGACTCTTCCAACAGAATTCCGGTGGCGGTTGGGTGAGCAATGGGAGAAAATGGCGGCTGCTGCTGCTGCTGCTGCTGCTGCTGCACAGTTGGACGTCTCCTCAAGCCGAATGGTGGCCGCGCCGATCTCTGTGGTTGGTGCTGCTGGTGATGGTCGCTAAGCAGTTGACGCCGATGCTGTTGCCAGGCCTGGCCGTCCGGCTCATCCGTAGCTCATTCCAGAGGCGGCTACCGCAATCGTGTTCATGACGGTGGCGGCTGAGTCTGACGTGGGCCTGGATACTTTCAGGTACTTACCACCCGCCGCGACGCGTCATGATCGCCGAGCAGCAGAGAGTCGCTCTGTCGATCCAGCGACAAACGCGCCGACTATACCAATAACCGCTTCGGCAGCAGCAGCAGCAGCAGCAGAAGGGCAATAGAACAGCAGCCGTGTGCGTTATCGATAAGACAGATCAACAACAGATCAACCATCCTGTCCTCTGAACGTCCTGTCTGCACGCGTCTACCATGCGCGCATCTACGTGCACCCGACTAGTCAGGACTCCATACAACTGCGATCGCTCACGGACGGGTCAGTGTTGTTATTGCAACTCGGAGTACTACAACAACGAACAACAACAACAGAAGCGACTCGCCGACGCAGGCCACCGTCACGACAGAACCGTCATGGCGGCGGCGGCGGCGGCGGCGTTGGCGGTGGCATCTGCTGTAGTGAGTGACAGGCGTCGTCAGCAGCAGCAACAACAACACACGACGACAATGGACCGGCAATGCCGAACCGAGCGCGCGGGTGTTGCTGTGTCGACATTGCCTAGCGAACCCCACAGCGAGCCTCACACCCCCGTCCACCCCCGCTTCCTAGTCTACGAGAGAAGTCTGCCCACCGACGAGCCCTAGCGATACAACTCCCAGAATACTCCCCCCAGCGACCGGAAGAAGGTATACACCGGCCGGGAAGTGAGTGTTGCTGCTACTGCTGCTGCTGCTGCTGTTGCTGCTGCTGCTGCTGCTGCTGTTGCTGCTGCTGCTGCTGCTGCTGTGCTCAGCCCCTAGGCCAAAACAGCAGCCAATTGACGGCACAGTGGCGGCGTACAGTTGGCCCCCACAGCTTTCCACTTGTAGCCTAGAATATAGGCGGCCATTGAAGGTGGACCTGACTGAAGACATCGTCTTCACCATCATCATCATCATCATGGGTGAATATGCATCCTGTGATGAAGTCGTCTGAGCTCGCTGGCGGAGTTCGAAAGGGCCTGGCCGGGAAACGATGACTTGATCTGGGACGCGAGGAAACACGTTCGAGGGGGCACTGCCCTCGGCGCAGGACGAACAGGACATATTGAAGTGAGCACGGCAGGGGGGATGACTTCGCGCCAGTCCCATGGCGATGTCCCTGGCAACGTCCGGGGGGACAGTCGAGGAATAGAGTGTCCACGGCAAGCGGGACAGAGGCCTGCTGATAGGACGAGGTGAGCTCGGACTGTTGCATGACTCGGCTCTGGCCGGATCTGATACCGACCTGATCGGGGCTCTGACGCGCACTCCCCACCAAAACAAGTCTCACGTTGAAGTGACAGTGATGCTGATGACAGCGGCGATGCTGCCGTCGTGAGAAAGATGTGAGAACGCAGCTTTAGGTGGCCGTCACAGGACTACACTCGATGGCCGTCCACACAAAAGGTAGACACAACAAAACGAACAATCGGACTGCGGCCGCCATGCGGACGACCTCGCATAGACCGCGCATAGACTGGCGCTGCAGACTGGTCGGAATCGTCTTCTCGATGATATCGCCACTCGTTTCGGCTGTATTTCTAACGGCCACAGAGTTTGCGTAGCTTCAGTCGTCATTGGCGAACGCTACCCGACACGTTTAGACACGCAGGAGATCTCGTCTAAGGATGCCGCCTAATTAGACTCCTATGGACTGCTATGGTGTAGCTCAGTCTAGCATGAAGATGTCTGTGCAACGTTCGAGCAGTGCAAACTCTCGCGCAAAAAAAAAATTCGTTCGCGTAGAATTCGTTTCGCGCTTGATTCTCGTAGGATGACAATCGGCCATGAGAGAGAATTTTCTCAGTCGTAACGAGTTTGGCCGTTTTCCTTTCGATCGTCTTCTAAGTAGCGGCGATTATGGTGCGTTTGTGATCGTCGGATCCGTCACAGTTGGCGCATGTGTGTGTCGCTATGAGACGCGACGGTTACTAACCAACTCACGACCGGTTAACCAAATCGACGGAATCAATAAAACGCGCGCGTCCGTCTTGCGCAGCAGCCGACGAGTCGTTTTGGACGGGGGTCTGTTCGAAAGCGACTCCTTCCCGCGACGGCTTTGCCCGGAGGAGGCAGTCGGAGTAGACGACGCGCGCGACTAAATGAGACCGCGGATCCGAGCGCGCACAGACGCACACAACCGGCGCGAAATGTCCGAAACGCGCGCGCCCGATCAGCGTTTGTCGACTCCGAGGGGCCTGACATGTCACAGCCGGACAATCGCCCGGCCAGAGCCACCCCGACGTGGCGGCGGCCACTTCGAAACGTCGCATTCGAGGCGTTCGTAACGAATCGAAGAAAAAGCGTCGTCGCACGGAGTAGCGACGGATGCTGCTGACCAGAGGTGGAATGCCGTTTGGCGAACGAAGTTGCTGGTGGACCTCGCGGACGAATCAGCCGCTCGGAGTCGTTTTACGCGGCCGCGTCGACGCGACGGCCTTCTCAGAATAGCCCAGAGGAGCACACACAACGGGACAGGCGGCGGCGGCGGCGGCGGCGGCGGCGGCGGACGTCGTCGACGTGCGAGAACGCTCAGGTAGAAAGAGAAAATGTATATAAAGAAAGAACACAGAGAAAATAAGAGGAAAACGAAGAAGACAAGAAGATCAAGAGAAGAAAGAAGAGGGGGTAGATACCATCTTAGCGGCGAAGTGGGGTGATGAACCGATGCGGTTCTCTGAGGGACTCGATCGACGAGCGAGAGAGGTCGCCGCCACTCCGAGGAGCGGTCAGCGATATCTGTTCTCGTCGCGGTGATATCGCAACCGTCCGAGTGGCCTGCGCACGAAGGATGACCCTGGCCAGGATCAGAGCCGAAGGAGCTACGGGAAGAAGCCGCCAGACGACGACGACCCAGGGAACCGGCTGGACATCGCTCCGAGGGATGAGGGCAGCCAAATAAAAAGATTCAATCGAAAACGACCGACCGACCGACCCGCCGGCCGCAGCGAACGATCCCGTCAGCGCCCATAAACCCTAAGGGGCGATGGCGTTGGTCCTCGGCGTCAAGCGTGAGTCGTAACGCGCAGGTATGTGGACAGCGACGAATCGGAGTGGCGGCGAAGATTGTATCCATAGAAACAAGAGAAATAAACGAGAGGAAACCAAGCGAGCGAACGAGAGAGAGAGATAGAAAGGGGAGTCAGGTTTGTTGATTGCCCCTTTTGACTAAACAACCAACGAGGAAAGCTACAACGTGAATTGAAGCCAGTTTCAAAATGAACGCATAATCGCGTTAGATCGGATTGTGCGCTACTCGTCGAGAGTACGTCGAGCGAACGCTTGACGACGTCCGTGAAGACAAATCGAGCCACGCCGACCGACGCAGCTGACGCGAGCGGCCAGTCTGCGGGTTCCGTCGACCTTCAGTCGATACGCGTCGTCTTTGACGCTCCCTACGTGCGTTTCTGCAAATTCCATTTTGAACAGATCTTCGTCGATAGAGCCGCGAAACTATTTCGCGCGCTCGGTGTTTATGTCGTCGCTGGCCATGACAACGGATTTGTGTCGTCGATCAACTCCGATCAATCCCCCTTGCGGCCAATTGTATAGGCCACTCTCGTCAGTAGGACACGGCGTGTCTGACGGATAATTAATTAATTAGCGATAAAAGTGGCCTTTGTCACGCTACGGCGACTGCATGGCAGGGTTCAAGGGGTAACTTTGTCAGCGCTTGATAACGATACGATGAATATAGGACAGGAAATGTGTTCTTTTCTTTTTCATTTCGCTCAGAGAGAAGCGCAACTCTTCCATTGTGTGCGTGATCGTTTGAAGATCAGCGCGTTGATTAGCTCAACAAACGAATTCACGAGTTCCGTCACGTTAGTCGAATATCTTGTGATCGTGTAGCATCGTCTTCACGTCGACGCGATACCGATGAAGACGCTGTGGCCGTACAGGATACGTCAAATCTACGTTGACGTAGTAGATTCAGGAGAATTCAGGAGAAATGTCGAAATGTTCGCAACATGGCGTCGCGGTGAGCGAAGGCTTAGTCATGTTCTCTACTACCTCAACGGGACGTAAACCATTTTGTCTCTGATTATGGAAATATTCGACCCACACCTGACACGTAAGCCCCTCAGCGTGACGGCGTGTCTGTTGCGTCACAGTCGCTTTCGTGAACGGCTGAGCTGTGCCTAAATATCTCGTCGGGATGCGTCCCCTTGCCAGATCTATTTTTAAAAAATGTTCGCGTTTTGTAGATGGTCCGTCAGCGGATGAGTCTGCATCTCCTCTCTTCTAACGACGCTGAAATAGTTAACGGCTTTCTCATAGTTTGATAATAACAATCATGGACATCTTCTCTCTCTCTCTTTCTCTCTGAACGAAACGGTCTGTCTGATAATGTAGAAAAAACAGAGTTGATCTTAGCATCGAAAGGCCACAAGGTGACCCTACAGCCTAGAACGAAGGCTGCTTTGCCCCTGGCCGTCAGGAGCAAAAAAAATACACCAACGGATATCCAGTACACACACACACACACACAGTTAGTGGAGAAATGTACTGAAGCAGAACACGGTGCGTATTTTTTGGCGTTTTTGTTCCCGAAGAGCGGCTATGGAGAACAACCTTAAGCACATTTCGACACCACCACCACCACCATTCAACGACGATGACGGTTAAGTGGCCGCCAGCCTATGGACGTCCAAACGAAACCGACCCCTTTGATGGCTCGTTCTGCTCTGTGTGTGTGTGTGTGTGTGTGTGTGTGTGTCACACTATATTGATGATGGTGTTAGAGTGATGTTGGTGTCGGAGCTGTCGTTCGTCCCGCGGACGCGACCGCCGAATCCGCCGGGCGTAAAATCAATATTTCGCCAATTCGGCACCATCACGGCCTGCCCCGGCCGCGTCGGCTCCATCATCACTTTGTCATCGGCCGCAGCGCGCGGACCTAGGCGACAACAAACAGCGTTTCTTCATCGTTCTTTTTGACGGACAGGCGATTCTCGCCAGTGGAAGAAGACCGAACACCACAGCGTGGTGGGCCTTGCCACTGAAGGAATAGGCCATGCGGTGAAGTTTGGGTACGCGCCGATGGTTAGACTGGCGTCAGTTATTCCCAGCCGGGTTTACTCTACCCCGAGACGCTCGTTTGTGGCCGCCGAGGTAAAAAGAGAGGAAAAAAGTGCCCAAAGGAGAAAACGAACCAGCGCTCCCTGGCCCAGTCGTCGATCGTTCCGACGTGATGCGGGCGTCCGCCGCCCCAGCTACCGGCCGACGCTACCCTGCGACGCCAAATCGCCGCAGCAGCAGCGGTTGGCCGCGTGGCGTCAAAGCACACAAACGCACACCCACATGTACCTGCCGCCTGCGACGCGCTCGGCCAATAGCGTCGCAGACCAATAGTGTCGACCTGACACGGCGCGGATGACAGCGATGACTCGTTGTGCGGTGCTTGACGCCGACAAATTCACCAGTCGCGTCGGTAGCGCTCGACGTCGTCGGTGGTGACGGACGCCCATGTCCGCGTCGACGTCCGACGCTAAGGAGCGGCCGAGACCGCGTCGTCGACAATGGCAGCCCGGCGGCGGCGGCTGATGGAAAGCCACTAAGGAGACTAACACATGTCCCCGCTGACTGTCCGACGACGGCAGAAAATCGGACGACAGCTCACTTCGGACTTCGCTAGCTGGTGCGGAAACAGCCGAAGCACAAGTGACGAGGCCCTAAGTTTCGACGGCGCGACAGACTCGAGTCGATGGGGAAGTGTCGTATCCAGTCGAAGCGGATAAACGCGTTGTAGCCTGGCTACCGACGATACTCGTCAACGGAAACGCGGCCAGGAAGGCCATGCGACGAGATCAGGATGTCACCACAACTGATCGATGGAAGATTGAGTGAGTTTTCAGAACGAGATTGGATCGACCGGCCGCTAGGACCGCAACGCGACCTCGGGCAAGTGCCTCGTTTGAGACGGCCAACGACAAATGCGAAAGGAACGAAAAAATATACGACGACGACGCGAATGTTGGCCGCGTGTTGACGTCGATGGCCGCGATTGGTAGCACAAAAGCGACGTCAAGGCGACGCTTGGCCACCGCCGCCGTCCGTACGCGTACACAACCGTCGGACGCGTGACTTTCGCTGCGTCAGATTCATCATCGTAAAAATAAACGTAGGATTTTTGCCAGAGCGAACTCACTTGACAACTTCCACAAGCGACTTCGAAATCACTTCTCGGAGCGTGTTCGTACGTCTCTTGCGAACGTGACATTGCTACGGCACGTTCCGACTATCCGATCAGAATCCGACAGATCTGAATCATCTCTGAAACGCGAGGGCGAAATTAACAACATCCGAACGTGTATGCGTCCAAGGGGCATAGTTTGACCCCCCCCAAAAGCCGCCGCGCGTTTTACGTATCCCGAAGGCAACACTGCCGAGTAAGTTCACGATAACTTACTTCACTACTTGGTGAACTTAGCCAACATTACACTATCCGTTGTTTGTTGTACGTTTATCAAGTTGACTCCTTGTCGCTGTTACTACTACCGTTGTTGTTCTCTCTGTCCGGACGCGACCGTCGCTCGAGACGCGTCAACTCATGGCGATTCGGCAATGCCCGAAAAAGGCCAAAGAATCGCCTGATGTTGAGCGCCTCCGCTGAGGTCACTACTACGTTCTTGTCATTTTGTGCTTATTTTGTTGTGTCCTCCACTCGAGTGTTTTGACGACGCTCCTCTGAAGACAACTGTGCCTGTCCGTGTGCGAAATCGCCAACTACGCCAGTACGAATGTTAGTAACAATTCCAGTAGTCGTAGTAGTAGTCGTAGTAGTAGTCGTAGTAGTAGTAATAGTAGTCGTAGTAGTAGTAGTAGTAGAAAGACACTCGACGATTCAGCCAATCGTCGTACCTAGAGTCGTTATTAGAGTTGTCGTTATTAAGGTCGACCTCGTTCGTTGCAGGTAGAGAGCCGAATTGACAATCTGATACAGTCGAATTAGAACGATTGGGTTGACGCCTGTGGATGGGTCTGAAGTGACGACGGACTCACTGACAATGAGCCTCAGACACTGAGCGCTCAATAAACAGTTTCCTTAGACGGTTATTTAGGGGCGGCGGCGGCGGCGGGGGGTAGCTATCTGGGGTTAATGGGCGGCTACTGTGAACAACTGAATTAAACTCATAGAACTTCGCTACTAGTTGGCAACATCAGTTTGATTCAACTGCAACTTCCTCGAACATAAATGTCACTTCGCCCCGATACGCGCGTTCCCCCCAGTTGTCCACTGGCACGCGGCTGAGTCGCCCGACAAAATCCGACAAAAACTCATCACAAACGTACATAAACTACTCACTCGGTGCTGTCGCCCCGAAGGGGCAGAAAAACGCGATTCGCCCTCCGTTTGCCGCCATTGGCCGTTGCCCCACAATAGTTGCGTACCGCACAATCAGGCCGCTTTGGTCGGTCCTGAACGTCGGATCCTCATCGGATCGTGGGTGAGACAAACAATGTCGTTAGACACCCCAGTCGAATAACAGCTCCAATTTACCAGTTAGCCGTCCGCCGGTGGCCGGACGTTTATCAGGCCACCTATTCCGAGCCGGGTGTGGCCACCTGAAAAGGGGGCCAATAGCAGCAGCAGCAGCTGCTACGCGTACTCGTAGCGTCGGTCTAGTTCGACACGTCGCCGATAGCAGCCGAACGATTTCAGCGATGAATGACGCTGAAGAACATTGACGCGCTAGATAGATCGCTACCGTCGTAGGCCCCCATGGCCTGCAGGCCAGGTCAAGCGGAGCTCGTCGGGGGGCTGGGTAGGGGCTCTATTGTGTTTGACGCGACAGAGAAAAAGAGTTGCACCCGGGTCGATCTGTCAGTCCCCGATCGTCGCGCGTCGCCGGCCAACAGCCGCAGCAGATTCAGCCTGATGCGGCCTTTCGAGTGGACGCAAGGCCTCCGTCGGCGTCGGAGGCCGCCATCACCTCTGTTGGGTCGATGAGGCGGCCAAATGTATCGGACGTGTTGCGGACGACGCTAATGACCTCCTATTTAGGCCGAAGGGGGCAGCTGAAACGCTAACAAACGGCCGGACTGGGACGTCTGCAGTCTACGTCGGTGTAAGGATATGCACCGACGACGACGACGCTCGGTACCCTATGGGGCAACTGGGACCGGGGGGGGGCCACGAAAAGTGAATAGAAGTAGAACAACGACGACGACGACGGCGGCGACAATTACCCAACTCGAGCACAGAACGGCCAACGGCGACGATGCCGACAGAGCAAAAATAAATACAAAGAAAGTCGACACTTGTGAGGGGGGCAAAAGCGGTTCCGGAGGCGGAAGATGTTATTCTAAAGGCATTTGTCGACACGAGCGAAAATGCGCCGTTTGGCCTTGCTAAACACACGGACGCGTCAGATAAGCACGGAATAAGGTGTAACGCGTCAGCGTTAGCGACCTGTCTGACCTTCCCGTTGTTAGTGTGTGCGCTTTGGACCCGCGGTTTGGACGCGACACGTCCAAAACGGTTAGGCAAATGTGGCCAAATGTGTGTTTTTTAGCTATTGGCGAATTCCGCTTTAGGTTCGTGGTCTTCATCGAACTACTAATACTGAGGTTGTGCGTTTCCATCAAGCTGGAGTTCGTCGAAAAGGATGAGAAGTGGCCGTTCGAATGGCACTGCCGGCGTCTGCGCAGGGCGTCACGATTTTTGCTGGCCAAAGTTCTCGCGGAACTCGAATAATCTCGGGACCGATGCAGCCGCTGGCCACACCGATAAGCGTCGTCTGTTAAACGTCAACGTAGAATGAAGCGTCGTTAATATTCAAGAGCGTCGTACACTTTCAGGCAGTTTCAATTTGACGGCACAAACATGATGATGATGAGCGACCGCCATAGAGTCCTCGTGTGTATATTTGCGCTGTCCTATTATTAACACAGTCGAATATTTTCGTCGGTTAGCGACTAACCGACGAGTCTAGCGGCCGAGATCCGTACGCCTAAACTTCGCGCTGCTTGGCTTGCCCATAAATTCTTATCTGTCCGCTGTCTCTCGTAGTTCTCCGCCGCTACTTCCCCAAGTCCTTCATCTCCTCCTCCTCCTCCTCCTCCTTCTCCTCCTCCTCCTTCTTCTCCTCCACCAGCACCCGTCAGATGCCCTTCAGCTCCGTCATGGCCGCCGACCTGTGTATCGATCATGGCCTCTCATGGCCATGTCTCGCAGGCACGGGGAGTTGTTAGCAGTGTCCGTGGAGTAGTCGTCTGATTCGCCTAGAGCGCAATCGGCTAGATTAGCGGGCGGACGGCGGACAAAGCGTCGCCATCGACAGGACCTCGAGCTTATGTACACCGTCGAATGTGTGTTTGGTGTCTTTATAATATTTACTCTCACGCCAACGCTGTCCCCCCTGTCAGCAGCAGGCCACTCCGTTCGTCAAGTAGACAGGCCCAAATAGTTGGCCGACGTCGGCCACCCATCCAGGCCTCAGGCTCTTATCGTCGTATGGGCCGGAGACCTGCCTGACAGCGGCGTCACCAGCGCGCTCCTCCGCTACGAGTACGCGACAACGGCGCGACCGTCACTAGCGACCGCATCATCCATAGGACGTCCGTCTCTTATCTGTGGAGGGCGACGCTCTTGAGGGGGTCGTATAATCGAAGCTGGAGTCGACCCTTGACCAGGGGAGGCGTCCGAACCCATCCGGAGGGCTCCATAGAGAGGAAGGAGCATCGGGGGAAAAACGTGCGTTCGTATGGCGGCGGCGGCGGCGGCGTTCAGCCAAACGAACATCGACTGTCGCAGTTCCTCCACGGAAACGTTTGGGACAGTTGAGCTGCTGATCCACTACTGGGCAAACGTTAGAGCGCGTTCATGTGTATTTGTCTGATCGTTTTTCTCGATCGGACATCTGCTCGGACCCAGATGTGCGTGCGCCATCGAAGTGGACCCGACACATCTCGTCTGTTTTCCCTCGAACGTTTGTTGTTGTTGTTGTTGTTGTTCGACGAAAGCAAAACAATAAAGCACATCTTGGACATGTCGGCTGACGCGCAAAAGTGTGCCACGAGCGATGAGCGCAAACGATTTTCGGTCACCGTTTCTTTACGGCCAGTTGAGTGTACGGAGAGCGATTCGGGGTTCGTAATCGTCATGAAGCATCCCAGCTGGTTGATGTCTGTCGGTTCGGCACTCAGATTGCGCTCGAGATATCTGTACGACGGCCGCGGCCTTCGTCGTGTCCGTCAGCGATAGCGAACGCGATGGGAAAGCCATCACAGGCGGTCGTTCGTTGAGCAACTACGCGGCGACTTTGTTATTAAATCGTGATTTTGTCCCAGTTGCTGCATTTGCCTATGGCCTTGATCGGCTGACTGGACCTCCTTCACCGCCACGGCGGCCTGTCGAAAACTCGAAAGTTGCACTTTTTCCCTCCCTCAAAAACGACCGTCGTCAGACTTCGGAAAAAAAAAAAAGTCAGAATAAAATACCTGTCACCCTTTAGCCATATTGGTCGCATCGCCATGGGCGGACTCGGCCTTCGGTAGTGCTTCGGCCAGCATCTTCGGCACTCAATGGATCGGACAGGTATCCGAGGTGAGAGGGAGTTCCACTGTGGCAGTGGCGTTTCTGGGTGAAGACGGATCAGAACTGTGGCCACCTATCGGGCCGGTGTCGTACGCGGGTCACGTCCCGACCAGCCGCATGATCAGACTGTTGAAGCTGTAGCTGCTTCAGTTGCCATCGGTTCTCGCGGTGGCATAGTTCAAGCGACAAATGCCCCCCCCACCCACCCACCCACCTACTT
>MNPL01017312.1:30335-44402 GCA_002081605.1 Tropilaelaps mercedesae | reverse complement strand
ATATATATATATATATATATATATATATATATATATATACGGTGTGTTAGCAATAGTCACCGTGCTAGTAAGGTTTCCGTTTGAGTACCCCCCTATAAGTAACTATGCTAACGTACGCTATGTGAAGTTTGCCGTTGATAACTGCCTTTCAAATTATCATTATATATATATACCAGAACATGCCGTTAATTTTGTCGTTAGCTGGTGGCAGAAGTCGGTACCGACAAATACTAAAAAACCGCTATGGTGGGATGCTTTCAATGAATGTTTGCCTAGCCGGCAGATGCCCCTTAAAGCCCTGTTCTGTGACAGCTTTTGTCTCCTGAAGAGTAATTGACACAATTTTCCTATGTTCGACAATCGTATTTTCGGATGAGCCACCCTTTTATAAAAAAACAAGCCTTTGTCCAATAATTGCAGTGCCTAACATACGAGACAGCAGAATATCATGAAACGCACACCACATTTAGCACCAGCATACGGACGGGACAGAAAAATAGTTACACACACACACACACACACACCTATAGCGTTTTCATGTACAGCTGTTTGGACTCCGATAGTTAAACTACGACCGTCATCAAGAGGTTCGTATACTCGAACCCGTTGCTTATCAGCATTTTGTGGTGTCTTAGTTATGAGCTGAGGTGCTCATACGGCTTTACGGCTGTCAAGAGCGACTTAAAGCCAATTGCGTCACAAGTTACGCATGCCACATGACGCACATAAACTCCGGTCACCGACAACGTCGGGCGCTCGTCAACATTTCATCTCGTATCTCCTCCCCCCAGAGATTCTCGTTGCGTCGGCCATTCACACGACGAAACTGCACTGCTCTCGCAGCCTCCTCCACCTACGGACACTTTTATACAACACTTCCATCGATCACCGCAGCAATAAATGCATTTCAGGTGCTAGAGGTGTCACACTCGCGTCACACTCGCGTCACACTCGCGTCACACTCGCGTCACACTCGCGACCGGTATCGGCTGACCACTTGCCAGCCATTTTACTCGATTTGCTCGGCACTCGGACGAGGTCGGTGATGAGTCACTCCGTGCTCCTCACTCGTGGGGCAATGTGCGGGGCAGTGGTCAACATTTACAACATGTCACCGGTCACCCACCGCACCCGAGCGTCGACTGCGCTCACAAACTTACTCCGTCTGGCGTTTGAACCTCACATGGCTGTCTAGCCCGAGTGTTTCGGTTGAATCCGATACGAAACGACGCGCCGATAGGTTTCCCCCCGAAGTGGCTCACACGGAGTGGCCTCGTTTGTGGGTGGCTCCGAGTCGGAGAAGGGGGCACGCCTCTCCGAGCCCCACAGTCGCTCGTCTCTCATTCAACGCTCGCCATACGACCACCACCACCACCATCACTGGTGGAGAAGCTGTCGTCAGCTCTTTGTTGTCCAACATACGAAGGTGCGCGGTTTAAAAGCCGGCACTCAAAAGAGGTCTCTCCCTCGATGAGGATGATTTTGCTAAAGCGCAGGCCAACCGGCAGCTGCGGGCCTCCGATCGCAGGGCGTAGCCGTTGATGAACGTTATGCGATGGAGGACATACGATCATTGTTATTGTTACCAGTGAATGGCGATAGCTAACGGCGGAAAAGTAGACAAAACTTTAACGTGCATGAGGTGTAGAATGTCTAACTATGTGTATTTAACCGAAGGCGATTTGCTGATCTGCGTCGCGCCACGTTGCCAATGCGCATTTCTTGGACTGTAGTAGATTACAAATGGCCGGGAAAATCGATTTCAAATATCGAGTAGAGCATAGCCTCTCTAACCCGCATTTTCCGAGTGTTTGGGTCTGCTAAATGGCCATCCGCGTTTTAGGGAAGCACTATCAAAAAAGCAATAAACTAGGAGGGGTAATTTTTGCAATTTCCTTTCGTCTACATGCAATTCTAGGCGACGCGTTCTGGACTATCTGCGGTAACAAATGGGCAGACGTCTATGCGGGTGTCGTTTATTGATTAAAATCACGTTTTCCTTGACAGTCCATTCGTAAACAGCCCTCTATGCGTATTTTAAGCTCATCCCGTAACATGTCTCGGAAGTAATGCTCGGACTGTTGTGAAATTCCTTCACAGCTCGCCTGTGTATCATCTCTCGATAATCGAGCATGGATTTTAAACATATTAGTAAAAAGTTGACAGCTCCATTGTCGCGGTACATGATCAAGAAAAATGGTAGCACTAAATTTCAGTGCGGACTTCGGTAAACACAGCGGTAAATATATCCCGAGAATTTGCAAGGCCAGAAATCGATTCCGAAGGCACCGCCAAAGCAGCGCACGCCTATGGGCTATGGCCATGTGGCACACAGCAGCTGCTGGTTCTATGCGCGAGTCTTCAGTGTTATCCCAGACACCCGCAAGTTAGCCATGTAGAAGCATGTTCAAACATTATCAGCTGTTTGCGGTGGCGTTCGATTGCAGCTGACGGCTTCTTCGACCGGAAAACCACCAACGACAAGTAAAAGTCCTTCGAGTTGCGAGAGAAATTGTGCTGAGTTTCCGTCGCCATCGCCACGTCTCCCGTGTGGCTTCCGTTCTCCGGTGTGTTCAGGCGATATTTGTCTAGTCTGGAGGTAGCTGGAACGCGACTACGCGAAACGAGTTCACAGAGAAGATGCGCTAACGAGAAATAACTTCTTCATATTCGTTTTGCCTGTTACAACACAAGGTACGTAGCGTTACTCAATGGCGTGTAAGAAAATCACTTGAAGAAGCTGCTGATGCTTCTTACGTCAGTAGAGTTCGGATCAACCAATGTATTTATCTTGCACCTGTGCATCGACCTCGTAAGTCAGAAGCTGATGGGAACTACGGTTATTGAAAAAAAATTACAACAATTAATTCATTACAATCATATAGAGATTTATTGTCAATAGAGACGGCATTTGTCACTGGTCGGAGCATTATGGAGAGTGAATGATGCACGCAATAATAAACTATATTTTTCGGCCCGTTAATAAATAGTACTTTATAGGCGCAAATGTATTAGCACGTTCTGTTTTCGAATTAGGAAAAACACTCGCTTCAGATGTTTTTTTTTTTTTTTGTTAACTTTGATTTGTTAACTTTACATCCTCTGCAGTGCATAGGGAAGGTTGGAAAGTTTGATTTGCACTGAAAACTTGATCTCGCTAGCTTTGCATACTGGGGCCGGAGTCTCTTGACTAAGATTGAACGTTTTGACTGTCAGTGAACCAACGTAGGCTCTACTTACATTCTAATTATTGCATACCATGGCTAACAATGTGTTTCCTCTAGGCGATAAGCACCTTAACGTGTATAATCCACTCATCACTGCGATGTCAATGTTTACCTGAAAGTTGTCCAGACGCGTTTTGATCTGAGATATCCGTTTACTGTCGTTCTAGATGTTCTATATGACCTGCAATTGCACCGGAACTGTTGGTGACGATGGTCAACTCTGTCACGGATCTGGATGCGATATTCAGCAACTTCCTACCCAGCAGCAGCAGCAGCAGCAGCAACAACAACAACAGTTATCAGCACCAACTTCGACAACAGATGCAGATGGGACGCCATCGGAAGGCGGTCCAAGCACAGCCGGGGGTAAATTCTCTATCATAGGCAACATCGCTCTAAAATTAAGCGTAAAATACGATTTTACCAGCTGAGTTCTGAACCTTTACTGTAATAACATTGAAGTGAATGAATCTGACTACGTAAGAAGAAGTTCCATCTTGGATCGACTTAATTTTGTAAGGTTCTGCTTACCGACATTCACCTGAACCTATATATAAGCGGTTTTTTGTAACGCGTCAACTCGGTGCATTTCAGTCTAGCTCCTAGAAATCTTTCGACGTTCAACGCTCGTACGGCAAGGGGGCTCTTGCAATGATTCGCGCAAAATCATCCGTTATATTTTTCCATAGTGAAGATGCACTGCATCACTTCTTCCTAAGTTGGTTGACGTGAATATTCGAATATACACTCGATATTTGCTTTTCAGACACTGCTGCCGTAGGTTGCTCGCTTCCCGTTCAGAAATCGCCCGTCACCCTCATGTCCGGAAGTGGAGAACCTGCAGGTTCGGTATTACCTGCGGCAGCCTTTACCAACACTGTCCATTCAGACGACGTCCCTGCTACGATATCAACCGGCGTTTCGTCGAGTGCTGCTACAGATCGGTAGGCAATCCATTCTGTCGTCAGAGTGTTTCCGTTGCAGGAAAAGATGGGCGACTGTTATTATTCTCATATTAGTTTGGTATTTTTGGTGGGATATGCAGGCCTACACGAATGCAAAAGCAAGCCTGAATTTCGGCACTACGTTGTTAAACTGAAGGAAAAGTCGATTAGAGTTGTGCTTTATTGTACGCCTGTACTCAAATCATAAGCAACTCGGATGGTTGAAGAGAAATGGACATCATCTACTTTTTAAAGCGTTTCAGTGCGATTCTCCATTATCACTATTTGTCCGCTATTTAATCAAAAGAGTCTACGTTTTGAAAATATACCATGACATCTGCGTTGAGCCTTCATGCTTGTCCTATTCCAGGATAGAGTAGGGCTTAAAAGACTGTTTTGCTAGGGGGAAATTGTGAAAACGCTCTTACCTCTGTTCTGTTTGCTATGACTACATATTCAGGACGTCGTTACACCACGGAAACGTATGCGCGCCTGTTGCAAATCAGTTGGTACCGACTGCGAGCGGGATGAATATCACCGATACATCGAAGCTGTCCGAAAAGCGTTTATCTACGCTTGATGAGAGTAAGGGATCTATACCGGATTGATACTGTTGTTCTCTGTTGTCTCGCAGCCAGAGTGTGCACCCCGGTGCTACATATTTTAGCAGACATACTACAGACGAGACCAATAACGAGTCTGACGGCACACGCGTGACACATGCCCGCTCCCAGTTATAAGTTCCTACGCGGCTTCAAATGCTTCCCAGCCCATAAGTTCCCTCAGCCAAGGGTCACGCATGGAGAATTTGCAGCATATGCTGGGTTGTTTTTTTTGCTTTCTACACATTTTACCGTTAATTCTCTGAAAGATACGAGCATACGCGAAATCGTTCAACGAGCAGTGTCACATTGAACTTAGTACTGTACGTAGTAACTTTGAACTTAGTAGCTGTCTACAACCGATTGCAGGGGTCTTCACGAAACCGACGGCCGATTGGAGTAAGTCGCACATCCAGGTTCTGCTAGATGTGTACGAGAAGGAGCGCTCGAAATTCGTCACGCGAGGCCTCGTCAGCCGCAAACTCTGGAACGAGGTGGCACGAAAGGTCAACAGCCAGACGGGCCAACACTTCAGCGGCTTTCATTGCGAAAACAAGTAGGTACTTCTCCTCATATTAACTGTACACCTTTCGTTTCGCCGACGTCCGTAGTCACACGATCGGTTCGCAGTGCCACGCTGGTCTTGTAGTCGAGCTGCAGATGCGATGACCACAGCTATATCTTATTGGCGTACTCACCGACCCATATTCGTGCGTCAATTTCACTGGACACTCAGATGGAAGGTCCTGATGCGGGGCTATCGGCGTGCGGAACGCGTCAAGGCAGAGGGAAAACTCAACGCTGAGCAGTTCAGAGGAGCGCATCCACTTCACGAGCGGATTCAGTCGATTTTGGCCCAAGAGCCGCCGCGGCACTTGCCGATCTCCGTAAGAGGTATTGGCAATCTCGGTTGACTGTTACCGTAGGAGCATACCCATTACTGTCTCAAATGGCCGCTTATTGAAATATAGCTGGGCTTATGACATGTTCCTTTTTTTGTCAACTACCTAACGCTTTTGTCGTCCTCTGAACTCTCACCGGTGGCCGGTTGGTTACATGCACTACAGACGCGCACACATTGTCCCGCGAGGAGCGACAGGTGTGGAGCATCGCGGACTCTCGGCGACTGTTGACGCACTACGCGGAACTGAGGAAACGTTTCAGAAATGGCGGTTGTGCCAGTTTGCCGCAGACGGAGTGGGACAAGGTTGCGGATCTCATTAGGGCGGAGAATGACTCGTTTACGATGACTGGATCTCACTGCTACTCAAGGCATGTTAAACAAACATCCCTCCCTTTCCTGCCGAAAGAATAATTTGGGTGACACATAGTTCAACTAGGTTTTAGACCTTTTATATGTCCACGACGTTGCAAAATCAAGTTTGCTGCAGTATTTTACGCCGATTCCGATCCAGTTGCGTGTCCTGTACGCCTCAAAATAGTATTAATCTAACCCTGCATTATTTCGAACGCTAGGCTAAGTCGGCCGACGGCTCATATATTGTTTGTGTATCTTTGCTCTTGAAATCGTTAAAGTGACTAAGCCGCCCCGTCGTTTACTCATCCGTACGTTCCAGATTTCGGTTCTTACGCATTAAGTACCAGCGTGCGCTCATGTTGTATACGGATCAAGCATCCAGACGTGCTAATTGTCCTTTGTTCAAGGAACTTCACGCAGCACTAGGCAAGGATCCTTTGCCTGAACAGGTGCCCCTAACGCCCAGTCAAGCCGCAAAAAGTAGGTGACAATTTGCATTGTCCGATAGAATAATTCATCCTTTACGAATTCCGCGAACCAGCGCGGACCAACATAGACGAGTTTTTCACTGATTAAACCATCAACCGAACACCTGAATAAAAGACAAAGCGTCCTTAGTAAACACAAGCTGACGTTTCGCGTCCGTCCTATATGTCAAGCAATACTGGTCGTCTTAATCTACCGTGGCGGATTTCTTAGACTGATCGGTTGATTGGGGGCGTCACTGGTTAGCATCGTCATATTACGATTACGACTCACTCGAACATCTCATATGGGAATTTTTCCTCCAGAACGAAAATCTCTGCAGGAGGAGCAGTCAGACAAAGCCGAGGAGACGAAGGCAGATGGTGGAGATGCCAACATGTCGAGTCCGTCCCCATCGATCGTCCATCTCGAGAGCGTTCCCAAGCCTCACGGCGAATTCGTCGCGTATCTCGCCAGCCTCATCGATGGCTTCTCTGCGGGACCTTTACGGGACAAAACAATGCAGGATATCCTCCGCTACGTGTTCCGTTTTCGCAAAAACGCTCGTTCAGAAAGAGCCCAGCAATGGTCATCGCAGCAGCCCTGCCCGTAAGCAGTTGTACATTAAGTTAGGCAGACTCAGTTCTGCACAAACTGCGAATTTATAGATACCTTTGTCTAAGGTGGTAACGTTGTACAATTGACTTAGCTGTGGACATAGTGATCATAAGGTTGAAATGAGACGAGCGTTTAAAGAGCTCGATCGCCAAATGCCAGCAGTACCACCTATTGCAGGCTTGCGAGCCCTCAGCGTGACGCTCAAATGAAATTTCGCTTTGGCGCCAGAATTGGTAGGGTTCACTCTTGTGACTGTTCTGTTATATAAAAGTATTACATAACAAAAAGCTTTCAGCGATAATACCGAGCGCCAAGACTGGTGGAAGAGTGTAATGCCGGCTACTCTGTATATTTGTCCCGCCATAACCCGCGCGTGGTGCAGTCAGAACGAGCGGAAATTCACACACACACACACACATAGATTTCTTTCCCTTGCCTTATGCGCTGGCGGCATTGGCAACTTCTGCTATATATTTATACTTCTAGATAATGTATCTGTATATGCGTGTGCCTACATTAAGGCAGCTGTAAATATTTTGAAATAAAACATTATTTTCTAGTTTTTGCAAATCAACGTTTTATTTGGAATATATATATATATATATATATATATAAGAACCGGGGATTTTCAAACCTAACAGGGAAATCAGGTCGTTTTTACGAAGAGCAGTGTCAGTCTGCCGTTGACGTATCTACGAAGGAAATCTGATTAAGATCCTGGCACACAAAAACTTAAGAACAACCGCAAACACAAAGATAATCGAGTTCAGGTATCGCCGTTCATATGTATCTGATAGGGGCCTTCTATGTGTTAAAACTACTTGTTTGATCATGAACGCTTGCAAGTGACGTGTTGGACTCTCGCTGCTCGAGGCGACAAACACGTACATATCATGTGGAAGGTCCAATGTGACTTTTACCAGCTTTTTCGGGCCCCAAAAACAAAATCCTACGATAGCTTCAGGTTAGACATAGACACGTAGATCGACAGTATGATGTTGCCAGTGAACGTCTACGAGTCGTATACTGACGTGATTGGTAAATTTCCGACACAATTACGTTCCATCATTTCGTTGACTTCTGTGCGAAAATACCCAAGAGTTTTTAAGCGTGATGTTGTGTTTCATCGAGCCAACGCCGCGTGAATATGCGGATATTCGTGTCGTTAATGTATCATAGAGTGCACAAACATTTCAACTTGCTATGACGATGTGTATAACGGAGTGTTTTTCTTCTATTTTCTTCCGTTCTTTCACCCGGGGTTTATTAGCAGGGCTGCAATTTTACAATGCTAGGATTTTTCTTTGAACGGATTGAACAATATCCCTAGAACCCTTACGGGTAACATTGGCTAATACATTTTAGTGTCACAACACTACAATTTTTCAGCACTAGCGCTCAGTTTTTCGGGCGCTAAAATCCTACTTGTTCCTAAAATCCAACTTGGAACTGCTCGTAAAAATCACGGTAAGACATATAGTCGACACAGCTTCTATTTCGAACGTGCCGCGCTAATTGACAGATACATTTTGACGTTTTTCCTGTTAAGAAACAAGGAGGAGTTAAGTTGTAAAGAACCTACCCTGATGAGGTTCAATATATTTCTTGATAGCGTGTGTGATCCTCAACATTGTCTATCTCTGCCTACGAGTATCAGAAATTTATACTGCCTGCTATGCATGGGCTAAGCCCACGTTGGAGAAATGGGCCAGCATAAGACAGTCTATTTCTATGAACTCAACATTCTCATCGTCTTTAATAATTTAATAAATAATTCGCGACTCCCAAGTCTCTGAAATGAGAACTTGAACAAAAATTAACAGTAATCAATGCTGAAGTACCGGACACTGTAGCGTCATGCTAAATAAATAAAAAAAAGTTATGCCATGTGCAGTTGGTTGCTGGCCTTGCGCAGACTCCAACAGGCATTTAAAGGAAAATCGAATTCCGCACTTCTAATCGGCACGGATAAAGTATGCGCAAATTTTCAGCGCCGACATGACAAGGATGCTATCAGCTTATATAAAGAAATATAATGCAGATAAATTACTTCAGCAATGTTCTTCATATGCCTTCTGTGCTTGAGCCGTTAGCTAAAATTGTAATGCATTATAGCATTTCTGTAATCTCAAATCTCCACGTATTATTATTATTATTATTATTATTGTAGTAGTAGTAGTAGTAGTGGTATTACTATTCTGCGTAACATAAGGAAACCTTCAAGCTAAAGCAGAACTTTTAGCCAGCGAACCGTTAGTCTGCTTTTAGGTTTGCACAGATGTTTCGCTTGTGAAACAAACCTGCCAAAAGTCGGCTTGCCCGCGTCCTCCATCAACAGCCACAACAACATTCTGCTGTAACCAATACCGACACGGACGCCAGCGATTGCCGCTAGCTGAATACGCCGCGCTACGCTTGCGGCAGCTGCGTAGCGTAGAAACACCGTCGCGCTCGCCACCACCACCACCACCACCGAATTCACGCAGTGTTACACCCGAAGGCGGATGTATTCGCTCGCTCTGCTACTAACGCTGTGTAATTTGGACTTTTTCGGAACAGAGCACGTGAAAGAATGAGGGATCAGGACAGATTCACCTTCAAACGGCAGCCGCAACAACGGGCAAATATCAGTTTCTCTAGCACGGATCACTTGTATACTTTTTCTGCACTAAAATACCTGTGAACAGAATCAATTAGATTTTTGTTGTGGTCTTACGCGATTGGCAGCGCTGTAGTTGTACATGCATTACATTAAAAAACGACGAGAAAACAATAAAATATGCTGGGTAATGAACGCCATGCTCTTCACGCGTACAGCGGAGTTCACCCAATGCACTACCAGTGAATCATTCAGAAGGCACAAATGTCATGTTTACAATGCCTAAAAATAATAAACAGTGAATAAATTTCATTTCGCATAGAATCAATTGCGTAATAACTACGCACAGGGCACGAAAAGGATACATAGCCAAATAGATATATAAAAACATCCATAGATGGAATTGAGGTTTAAATTATATTTAGGATCTTTACAAATATATTCATTCGACTTCATCGTCCCCGGCTGTGTTGCGTAGCGCATGGATATTTTCGACATACTGCAAAATACTGGTGTTGTGTATTTTTAAATATTGAAAGCTATTTAACTCCGAGCCATTTAACTGACCTATTCTCCCCATGGGGTGTAAGCCACAGTTTATTCTGCCTGGCAATGGTAAATCGAGACCAGAATTGACTGAGTTGACTGAGAGAATTGAGTGAGCATTTCACGGCGAAATGGTAAAGCTTCGATGTGTAGTATCCGTGCCGAGAGTCTGGTACTAATTCCAGTCGCAATGGTACCTGTAATCCTAATAATAACAATAACCCGGATACTGTTTATAAAATGTATTGCCTTTCGTTACTATTCAAAATTGAAAATGATGATGCATAATTTGTAATCTGTTCATAATCATAGGCGTTTTCGGCCTTCAGATTTCGTTTCGCCGAAATACGCTTTCACGATACCCGGTGAATACTGAGACAGATGTTTTCGCTAAGCCCTTGCTGACGCTGTTTCAGCACTTCTGTCAATCTTGTTGTTGCTGTTGTTGTCGCTCTTGTTGCTTTTCGGTGCGCATCTCACATTTCGCATCTACCTGTGCACACAGATATGAATTGTTTCCTCGCGTTCGACTTCGTTTGTGTCTGACGCGCGAATCTTTCCTCAGTACGCGCGCAAACACCCACCATGACTGTTTCTCCCCTTTGGCTCTATCTGCAGACAATCGAACGCGGAGTACGGCCCGCAGCAGCAACGTCGGTAGCTCCGTTTCACGCCTCCCTCCACCCTTGCCGCCTCCTTCAAGGCTCGTCCATGGCTGTGATTGTGTTTAGGCGATTATTGGCAACGACGCCCTCCCGTCCTCGTCCGATGGTATAGGTTAGCGCGAAGGTCTGTATGCGGCGGCCATCGGAGTCAGACATGGAAGAAGATCGGCGGCCGGGCAGCTCCGTTGAGAAGACAGCCAGATGCCACCGACTCGCCGGAATCTGCCAACGAACGCAACAGTCGCCGCGTCTGCACAGGGCGCCTGAGCAGGCCCTCTCCTCGTGTGCAGCTCGATATCGCCATTGCGCCTGACGGTCGCGGTGCCTAACCTAGATGACGTTCGGTGTTTGATCGGACTACGCCGGCGGGCCGTAACTTCTGCGCGCTCAGCTGCTCAAGCCGCCCGACAGGGCGCGCCCGGCCTACCGGGCAGGGGCCTGGCGCTTCGGACGAGGGGACAGCTCCGCAAACATCGGTGTCGGGTAGTCAAACGTAGAGAGAATCGAGACCGGCTAGCCACAAAGCCGGCGCGTCGTCGGCACAGTCGAGTAGATCGGACGCCGCCTCTCGCTTGCTCCAGGCGGCTGTTGCTGCTGTAGCCGCTGTCGTCTCAGGCACTTCTGCCTGCCTGTCCCGAGAGGGTCTAGCCAGAACCGTCCGAGCAGGCGTTCGTCTGCCGGGGATGGTGGCAAGTCACGGACGATGGGGGCGCCCTCAATCATGGACTACGCAAACAGGCACAAAACACACAGGCGGAACCGAATCGAGAGAGGACAAAACAGCTGGATCAGCAGGTCAGGCTGTTCGCGGATTCGATTATCTGGCGGCAGGAACTCAGATTAACGTAACAACGCAGCGGAACACCAAATCGAATAGGGGGCCACTGGCGGAAAATCACTTGTATCGAGTGGCAAAGCGGACTGGGCTCGGATCTTCTGGGCAGCACCTCGGATTCGTCGATTGTGGTCAAACATATATTCGTTCGGGTGTGGTGGTAACGTTTTTTGATACGAAGTTCGCTTTCAGGAAATTATTCAGATGCCCAGCCATTGTCAGTATCGTTATCGTGTGACATGGCTAGAAAAGTAGGAATTCGTTGTCGCTAAAAAATGTCAGACAATACCAATGAAATTCATTTGCAAAACAGATTCGATGGTAATTTTCCATCCCCAACAGCCACTGCCCTGCATACCCTAGTATATTCCTTAGTAGTAAAGACCGAAACATGGCCTTCAATCAGGCCACGTCCTGATTTAAGCAGCCCTGCGGCATTCGTCTGAATTAAATTTACCACCGACGTCTAAATTGTCCCTCATATATAGCGAGTGTGCCTGTCGTTTCGGAGACAGGTCGCAGAAGGTAGCTGAGAACCTTGGACATGGCTGCCTTAATCCCGATGAAGAAGGAACGTAGTAACTTGAATTTGCCCGTTGTTCACCATGCCACAGATCTGCGCAGTTGTTGCGCCGCGCCGAGATGTTTTGAAGTTACGTGTCAGGTCCATTTAGAGCGGAGCAGTCCTCCAGCAAAAAGGTTACAGTTTCATGAACTTTGTCCTGCGCACTTTTGCGCGCTTGCGGAGTCTGCTGTTGCAGAGGAAACAGCAGCGGCCATTTCAAGCGTCTGATCCTGTCGTGCTCTCGCACGGCTTTTGAGTCGGATCGATTCAAAAGCAACTACCTCAAAACTAATCGAAATGTTGTCGGCTGCTCATGTCGACACATATTTATCCCAACTGGATAAAATGGGCCCGTCATAGGTTCGTTTCATACTTGCGTAGGCTAAGCCAGATTCGTGCAAATGCTTGCGCGCATGTGCCGCTCGCATTGTACACATGTCGGCGCATGTGTGCGCAAGTTCGGTTGTCGAAATGCGCAAAAAGTCCATCTGCAGAATCGTCTCTGTCATTTAGTCACTGGACAGCGTCTAGAGGTGCTTAGTTGATGTTCCCCAGTCAAAGTCGATAGAATGAGCCTGTTCCCTCCCTGGGATGAGCTAAACTCCAGCGAATATCTCTACCTGTCCTGATATATATTAGGGTAATTTTTAATCGCCCTCGATACGTTGCCGTCTCGGTTGTGTTTATTCGGAGCGTTGTTTATTCATCCGTATTCGACGGGTAACAAAATCCACATCGAGCCGGCCGAGAATGCCTTCATGGCGCAGAGGCAGGCCAGCGATCAGGGACAATCCAGGACGAGCGACAGTAGAGAGCCGTTGCCTTTGAGTAATGCTGTAGTGAGGAATTCACTTCATGGCGAACGTTGAGTTCGGTCTCTTCGTCTGGTTTCGTGTACTCCCGCCAATCAACGGAGGAGGTCGTATGGCACACGAGTGTCGCGAGCTTCATCCGGTGTCTCAGACACAATCGCCACTCGTTCGAGTCGTCCAGCGGCTTCTTTGACTCGGTTCATCTGTCGATTATGGTCCCTCTTCCTCTCCCTCGATTTCTCTGTTTCTGCTCGTCCTCTCTCTACTTAGCTCTACATTCTCCCACTCTGTCTCCCACTCACGAACCAGCGCCATAGAGCTCCAGGGCTTCGACTTTCGTCCATCTCTCTCTCTCTCTCTCTCTCTCTCTCTGAATGCGTTAGAGATTCATGAAGCGAGAGAGCGAGAGAGAGAGAATGAGTCGATTCGCTCACTCCTTCGTCGTCGCGCTTAGCCCTCCTGCTAGTATCGCACATGACATTAGTTCTAGTCCCTCCTTCGCTACCTCCCTTCGTACGTCGTTGTCGTCTGCGCATCGACCTCTTCTCTATGGCTGCGTGCCGCTAACATCATCACGAGCAGCAGCAGCAGCAGCAGCAGCAGCAGCAGCACCGGCCTGTCCCCTCCTCCATCGGTCGTTCCCTGGCTTCGATTCCGAACGAACCCTCCTGCGAGCACAATTCAGTGTTTTCCTTAGCGCCAGACCCAACTTGTGCGCGGTTGAACTCGCAACTCTCCATCGAGGAGGTCGAGGCGTCCACTCGAAATCACCAGATTCTATCGGGTTCGTTGGCTGACTCTGGGCCTGACACTGGGTCGATGTCAGCGTAGCGGCTCCCTCTAAGTCTGTTGGGAGGAAGGGAGAAATGGATAGATGGGGAATTACTGTTGTTGGTTGGTTATATGAGACACGGGCATTCGATCACGACCC
>MNPL01017312.1:0-13437 GCA_002081605.1 Tropilaelaps mercedesae | reverse complement strand
TCAGTCTGCAGTGTTTGGATTATACGTACATATATGTGTGTGTGTGTGTGTGTGTGTGTGTGTGTGTGTGTGTGTGTATTGTTTTTTTATTTTGAAGCTAACACGTCCTATATTTTTATTATGACGACCTCACAACTTGACACCTTCACCGTGTGACGACTTTCGGAGGAAACAAATACTAGAGGAGTTGTTGTCCTGCGACAGGACTACCTGAGACGTATCAACGACCAAGGTACAGCTTTGCGCCAGCATTCTGGGGGACCCTTGAGAAGGGAAACGTAAAAAAAAAACGCCACGTTTAGAATTTTACGTACGTCCCCTTCGTTGCGCGATTGGCCGGCGCGAATATCCCCACGGCGGCGGTAGATCCTTGGCAGAGGAGGCCTTCCCCGGCTCCGCCTTTGGTGGCTACCAACAGAGGTCCTGTGCAGTTTAGCGCAGGCCAAGCGGCCTGTCTGTCTGTCGGTCGTCGAATTTCCAATCGCTGACCGCCTCTGCGTGTGGAAGGTCGACTAACGTCGACCGTAGCAACGTCGTCATGGCCTGGCGAACTTCTCATTTCGTTGTGAATTGCCGACGTCGGCAACCACCGCACGCCCTGAAGTGCGCGGTGATTGCCGACGACGGATCGTCAGCGCACGCCAACGCGTCCGCCGAGGACGCTTTGGAGCTGGGTCCCATTCGTCGAGTGAGTGAGTTCGTATTTTTCGCCGTACAGGTTGACCGATGCGGATCCTGCGCCGGCGTCGCCAGATCGCGGCGCCAATCGTGTTTGCCAGCTCCGTCATGTCGGACGCTTTTGTCGATCTCTCGACACAAAAATCGACGACGCGAGGGCCCGAGAGGGAAGAGAGAGAACTGCTCGGTCTATCTCGGGCGATCTCTGCGTGCGCTGTTGCAACTGCAACTCTCAGCTCGGTGCGACGCGCCCAAGTCTCGCGTTGGCGTCGGACCGAACTTTGTTAGGGCGCACAGCTGCGCAACCAGAGGTCGAGACGACGTTCGGGCGGACCGCCACGGAATCGCTGGTCGGCCACACGCGCGCTCGTCTATAAATGTGTGTGTGTGTGTGTGTGTGTGTGTGTGTGTGTGTGGAGACGGAAAACGCCGAAATTTGTCCGAATACAGCCGTCGCCAGCTTCGATCGGCAGTGGCAGAAATTGCCAACGGCCAAAAATCGATTCACCACCACAATGGACTCTGCCGTTCGAGAAGGTTGAAGGGAAAATTCGTCCTGCTCAAGCTGATTTCGCTAGTCTGGCGGCCGTGGAGTTGTTATTGCTGCTGCTGCTGCTGCTGTTGTTTGCATCGAAAGCGGATTTCGTCCACGACGAGTGAGTGAGACCTCTTGCGTCGATGCGATCCCCCCGCGTTACTGTGAGTACGAACTTTACTACTGTGTCCTATTTCTCCAAGGAAGGCCGCCTCCTGTGTTGTGTGGGTCGACCTCGAACACGTGACCGATACGCGTCCAACAAACATACGCGTTGTTACCCAATCCGATAGACGTAACGATATTCGCCTGCACGAGAGCAACATGCGAGGAGTCTCCATCAGGCTGTCAGCATCTGTGCGTCTGTCTCACCGTTACCGAAACGCTAAATTCGAAAACACGAACTTCTATGGAACATCCCTCAGGTTGGTGTCCCTCAAGCAGCTGTTCGACATAAACGATTTAGTGTACTCGTAGCAGTACTAGTACTTGTAGTAGCAGTACTAGTAGCAGTAGTACTTGTAGTAGTAGTACTTGTAGTAGTAGTAGTACTTGTAGTAGTAGTAGTACTTGTAGTAGTAGTACTTGTAGCAGTACTAGTACTTGTAGTAGTAGTAGTAGTAGTTGATCGTTCGCAATAAAACACGAAAAAACACGAGCAGGCACATTCAGGGCGAGTGTCAGATCTGCTGTCGAAGCCGCAGGAAGAATCTGATACGCGTTCAGCCGTGTTTATACTTAACAAACCTGCTCAGACGCTGTCTCGGATGCTTCTGAAGGCCAGCCTAAGGCAGAGTCTAAGCGCAACACCGGGACAGGAACGGATTTTAAGAGGCGACTGGCTGAAGCGTCGACGTTTCTAGATCGCTAAGACAATTCTTCAGATCTGTGCTTGACGTGACGCTCGTCGTCATCGGCGTCTACTAAATATCTACCCTGCGTAGATATTTGATCATTGACCCGGCGATGTTGCGATTCATTCGGCGAGTGAGGTCAGGACATGTTGAACGCCAGCCTGTCGCAAGCGCCCTTCGAATTTCAGCGGATTGACGCGACTCATCAATCAGTTGAATCAATCGACCTCTGAGCAGACACGATCGGATACAGCGACTTTCCAGCGCGCCGCCCTTGGACCGCGCGTATTTTCAGATCGACGACCACAGGAAGATGATGCCTGCACTGCAGTGAAGACCACTTCCGCGACCTAGAAATGACCTCTATTTCGACGATCGGCTGCGTTCGATTTTGCTATCGATCCGACCACATCTGAGGTGTTGGCCGTTCGGGGGGCATTGTTCCGCGAGCTCCGAGTCATCACCCTCGTGCGCACCCAGTAGGTGAGCGTCGTCGAGCGTTGTTCTTCGTGCTTGAGCTGTGCTTGTCCGACGCGTGTTCGCGTGCGACAGCGTCAGCAGTGGCACACGACGCAACTGGACCGCCCGTTCACAAATTCGAGATGTGTTCGAGATTCGAGATGGAGGATTTTAAAGATTCGAAGCGATGTTTGTGTTCTGTTCCGCCCACTTCCTCCGTTTGATCGTTTTCGTGGTTCGAGGGTCGGAGGGCCGCCGTTACATCGACATGTTAGCTGCAATTAGCCAGCACACGAAAGCCCCGTCCGCGAAGTGAGAGGAGACTCTCGTGCCTACTCGAAACTCCGTTCGATGATTGCTTTGAGATGAGTGAGTCTACTGGCGAGGCAGACGGTTCCGTTCTCATCGCACAATCCCTTGCGCACGTCCGTCCGTCCGTCCGTTTCATAATTCCTACGCAGCAGCGCGTCCACGAGTGCAGCGTCCAGCTTCTGCTGCCAGCGGACGGGCTAGGACGAAGACCTAACCTGTGTGTTCCTAACCAACAGGCGGGAACAGGGAGAAAGCGAGAGAGGGAGCGAGCGAACTGGGTAGATTCGCACCGGACGTTCGTGGCGAATTCCGAGGGTGGACTTTTACCTCGTTCGGTGTTGGCGGGTTTCCGCCATCGGCTTCCGGCGGCTGCTCGAACCGCAGACCCCGCCCGGCTTCATCAACCTGGCAAAGGACGGCCGCGGGGGATCGCGCAGTGCACCGAACAGTCCATCACGAACAGGCGCCGTCGACGAAAACAGCGGGTTTGGGGCGGCGCCAGTGTTGGAATCCACGCCAGCGGATCTCCTCCGAAAGACGTCCGCGCGTTGTTTGTTTATGGAACCGGCCGAACGGGCGGATTTACCTGCTTGCTCGGCACTGGCCACTGGCCTGCGCAAGCTGAAACCGAACTTCTGGCACGGAAAAGGAGTGGCGGACGCGGCCGAGGGGACTGTAGACGGAATTGCGGCTGTGGATGATTGCCGTTGCGGCAATTGCCGACTCGGCGGTTGAGGGCGCAGAAAGGGATAGAGAGAGCGACATGAAGAGAGATAGATATATATATATATTTATATATATATATATATATATAGAGAGAGAGAGAGAGAGAGAGAGACAGCCTAACTGGCCGTACTTAACGGCTGCTTCGTAAACGACTCAAAACCGCTTCTAAGGCGGATGGGTGCAGGCAAACACAACTCTCGCCGGTGCGTTGGGCTACGGTTTGCTTACACTTCAGCCGACCGTTTGTGTGAATTCGCTGGTTTCAGCTGTTTTGTTTTATCTGGCGTCTGTTTGTAATAGACTCAAATCAATGTTTTTTTTCTTTTTTTTTTTTCTTATATTTACAACAATTTTCGAAAGAACATACTCTCATGGTGTAGTACGGAATAGTACGGCAAATATTGACTAAATGACAGATGACAAAATTGCATCAGAGGTATTCGATCAATTTGACTGTGCGGTAGAAGTTTGGTGCAACTCCTAACTCAGCTCCTCGAGGTTACAATTGCACACACACACACACACACACGGTCAAACTTTTGTGGCTTATTGAATGTTATTGCAAGCCATTCGATCAAGTTCCGTGGCGTGCGTGGGTAGAAAAACGTGCCCCAACTACGCCTCAAGATTTTTTTCATATCAGAGATCGAAGTGAAGTCGATCGACCTAAAGTACGGATCAATGCATCAGTGAATTTTGCGGGCGGCCTTACCACGAAGTCCGCATCGAGCCCCCCCTGCCTACGCTCATCCTAGGGCCCATTATCGAAAAAATTGTCTCACTAACCATGATCGCAGAGCACATAGCCTACAGCGATGATGAAACCTCTCTGCGAGTCAGAGAAAACCCCCGAAGCTTAAAATTGACAGGATGGTCTGCTAAGGTAACCTAAGCTAAGGTAAGAGGAGAGGTCAAAGCCGACGCGGGAGGCTCAATGAGTCTCTGCAAACGGACGACCACTTCCCCCAGAGACCTTCGTGGTTGCCGGCGCGAAAACTCGCGTTGAGTTGGCTTTAGTAAAAGCTTTAGGCAACGGCTATTTGTAATATGGCCGAAACAGATTTGAATGTACGAAGACTTCGGCAAGAGCCGAACGCTACGAGCGCTGCCACGTTAAAGCATCGGATTTAAAGTTAGAAGATCCCCCCATTTGCCAGGACAAGCTTGAGCCGATCGAGGCAGACTGGCGCATCGAAAGTCATGCTCAAGACTTTAAATTGCTTTCCGCATTATTTCGAGCGACGTCGGCCGCATAGAGACGGTAGCTTTCCCGTCCGTCGCTAAAAGCACCGGCCATGTCATCACTGGCCGAGTAACTGGCGAGTTTCTTGGACGACGCCTTGAGACGCTAAACGTCTCGAAGTGAAATGACTCGATTGTGTTTCATGCGTGACGGAACTACATCTGAAAATGTACCGTCATCCGGAAGGGGCCGACAAACAGGATCTTCTCTGTCGCTGTATTGTCTGAGCTCAGGACCATGTGTGATGGCACCCCTTCACCTGAACGGGGAAACTGCTTCTGAGGTTTGCAAGTCGTTAAAAAAGTCAACAGACTCACGGACGAGAAAGAAATGTCAAGAGAGAGAGAGACTACTTCGATGAGCTACGGCGTTTTACAAGACCCAGATAGCGTTCAGTTTCGGCGACACACGGGGAAATATCACAGGAAAAAAAGACTTTTCAAACGTGATTGAAACTTCGCCCGTGTCGTCTGTTACGAAAAACACGTGGCCAGGAGTGCTAGCATCCTTCGTGAGTTGGAATCGCATCCGCAGACTTTCGTCGTGTGGCAAATTCACGAATTTTATTTCGATTTCAATTCGGTCCCGTCTCGCCCTGCTTCGGCTCGACTATAGCAAAGCCTGCGAGGTTTCCCAGGTTGACGCAGTTCCCATCTGCGTTCAGCGTTCGTCGTTCGCTTATTACTTGCCCGCCTACCAGCTCTATCCGTTCCGTCATCGAATCAAATTTCTTGTAAGAATATCGCCTCCGGCCGCCTGCCAAGCTGGCATCACCTAACCAGTGGGCCAGGCCGCTTTGACCGACCTGCCTTGAAGCACCGACTTAACCGACGCTGCTCCACTACACAGATCCTGAGCGCGCACCGTATATGTGTGTGTGTGTGTGTGTGTGTGTGTGTGTGTGTGTGTGTGTGTGTGTGTGTGCTTGAGCGATTCCGCGCGTTCGTTGAGCCGCGCTTAACGGGCGCAGTTAATCAACCTAATAGTACGAGTACTTCTACTTATAGAGAGAGAATTATAGCTGTGATCGCCGGGAATTAGTGGTAGATGATGAATATATTTATGCCGGCCATAGTCGAGTGGTACTAAACGGGCGTTGCGTTTGTAGTGTGCGGCGTTTATCTTCACGATGAAAGTCACCCGTGAGCCAAATGGTCTTATCATATCCGAAGGACGCCTGATCTGAAGTGAGATTACGAAATTGGCACGGAACCGTCGCCAATACAATGGTGGATACAATTGAAAACAATAGCAATAAAAAAAATACTCTGATAATGATAACAAAAAATCGTAATCCATCGTAATTAAATGGTGCTAGTGCCCCAATACGACTTAGCCAAAATAGTGGCTGCGTTGTAGCTTACGTCGTTGGTCTTGACTCGGATAACGCAGGGCAGACCTCGGTGGCGTTTTGTTGCGATGATATCTGCGATTAAACTGCTACTGAGTAAATTCTTCTATACGAAGCACCCGTTAATCAGGGATGGGGGCTTTCAATCTATTTTGATGCGCAAATTTGTGTTCCATCGACTGTGGGCAATTTAGCCTCGACTGAGTGCATGTCCGCGTCAAGTCTTCTATATTCAACGAGCATTTCGGATGTATCCTGACCTAGGTAGTTTTTCTCAATCGTGCTATAGAAACGACATTAGATTTATGGATGTTTGGTAAGACGAAAACCGTTTGCACCGGCGATATGTGGTGCAAAACCTGATATTTTTCCGGCGCTGAATTCCACTAGGGAGTGTTTTTACCCCGATTCCCATGGTAACACCGACCCTGTTGCAAACGTAATTCTGCCTTTTGCTGGCCTATTTCTTCAAGTTCATAATAAACAATCGAGGCTCCGTACTTAAAATAGTAAACAATACCGTGAAATAAGGCCGCTCAAGCGGACGTGTTTTGCCAATAGCCCGTCCAGGGGCACACCCAGGGGCAATGCGGGTTCGAAATCAGCATTTATCAGCCGTCGATGGTCTTCAATCAAGGATCTGAAGCTTTGTCGCGGCTGGTTTCACTCACAGCCCCTCTAACCGGTGGACATTTGAGCAATTTTCGTCGTCGGTTTTTCATGTCCGAACCACTCAGGTTTTGTACACACACTTCTTTGTTGTTTCGCTTGCGTACGTCTGTATGTCAAGCACACATGGGAAGGCTCGTGATGCGTGATAGGCGTGACCGAATGACCTCGCTGACGTGCCTGATCGAAACGCCTCAAAAACTACTTTTAGCCTCTTTCGGTTCCCTGAACGAGCCGTTACCGAGATCATAGCCACGGGGCGATTCGCTTTATTTGGGCTATGGAACTTTGATAAGTGGCTATTGAAGTACGTTCATTAACATTCGCTGAAATCGAGAACGGTCTGCCTTTAAGGCTTTCGCTCAGTTCGAAATTACAAATTTTCGTTGCTTATTTAATTAACTAACGTCGCTGCCAATGGAGTCTGGCTTTTGTTACGTCACTCAATTGAGATCAAGATGTTATCTAATTATCTGTGTGGGGCGGTGCTGAGGGTCTCTGGACGAAGTAAGCAAATGGAACTTCGATCATGGTTAGGGAAGCTTTACTGTACAGCTCATTGAATAAAACCTTTCTTGCTGGATTTCTTCTCAAATTGTCGTTTTCTGTTGCAGGACGCCTGTCACTGGAGCTCACGCGCCCGAGCCTCGTCACAAATGCACCTTCTAACCTGTCAGGCGTGCCGTGACTCAAACCTAAAACTCTAACTGTGCCTGCTATGACGTTTAATTCTTGAACGACAACGTAGAAAACCCTACATTTTGTACGATCTGTGTGTTGCCACAAGATCTCTCGATTTCGTACCCACAGAAGCAGCCGGTAAAGGGGGGCACGCTTTCGCCGCGTTTCACCCGTCCGAGAGAGGAAAACCGCACCGTTCAAACGTTGATGATGACGTTTTTTTTTCCCTAACCCTTCGATATCAGCTCGAGACGATGACACTCGCAAATGCGATCTCACTAATGGCGTTGTTCTTTCAGGGAGTGGCCCCGCAGGCGCCGCCAGCTGCATGGACGCGATGGGCATCGTCGCGGACGGACCAGGTCAATTCCGCTGTCCGTACTGCGAGCGACGATTCAATTCGCCGTCGAACGCTCGTCGACACCTTCAACTGCACAATCCCCGAGCAGAGCCGTTCCGCTGTCCACTCTGCTCGAGAAGCTACGGCCGAAAGGACACCATGAAAGCCCATTTTAAAATCTGCCGACTGCGTGTGGCGGCGGAGGGGGGATTATTTACGCCCAACAGCAACCTGCTCTCATTTTATTGATAGTTCCGACGATGTCATGTTTTGATATGAGAGCTTTTTTGTTGGAAGTGCGTTTACGATATGACATCGTTCTCTCCATGGAACTCTCACTCGGTGAGGTACCGACTCGCGCTTCCCAGACGGCGAGCAGAGGCTCGACGATAAACTTCATGAATTGAGTCGTATATGAAACAATAACAGCCACGGATAAGCGTATTTGCAAAACCATGATTAAGTTGTTCCTCCAAAATGATAGCGCACGCTACGAAGCGTTCTCGGTGAAGCTCGCCTAGACAAAAATGATGTAGACACACGAGAGGTCACTAGCGGAGCCCTTGACCATGTACAGAGTAAATGTTTGTCATACCTGTATAAAGCCTCGGTTAGGTGTTCGGCCAGAGGGTTCCGGAGGGGCGTTCCTTTGAAGGGAGGAAACACACCTGCTGGAAGGTTTCGCCCTACAAAGTTATACTCTTCCCCACCCCTTTCAGGCCGTATTGGATTAAAACGGTTTTTTCTCTGTCTGTACACGTGAATCAATTATTGGAGTAGTTTCGACTACGCGGTCAGATCGTTCATGTTGCTCCTCCTTCACTACATTACAGTGCGAAAGCGATGGGCGTCTTGTCCTTAATTGTTTATCCTTTGAACTCGAACAAACTCGATCTGTTCCTCGGTTTGAATGTACCGTCTCACAGCAGCTGCCGGACAGCTGCTACAGCCTTGCGGTACTGCGCCCCCTTCTACAGTTGTTTCCTGTTGTTTCTCGGAGGTAGCCTTCCTCATTGAATAAATTGTTCCTCATAAATCACCATTAATGTCGACAGACTGTTACGTCGCGCGATTGATTTTCGTCGGTGTTGTAAAGGCGTTTTGGAGGTGATTCCTCCGTGCATGCACGCGCCCGTCGAAAATAGCTGAAATCATGAAACTTTTGCCCCTAAATAGCACATTCGGACAACTTAGCTTTGCCATCGGTGGTAGCATTGCGGCGTTTCGTCGCACCTGTCCGGTGATGTGACCTTCCCGACGGTTCACGTGCGGCAAAACAGACGTCGTAAACACGACGCACGAGGTTCTTCTCCAAGGAAATTTCAGGTTATGTAGTCTGTTCTCACGTTGATCCGACCGTTGCGAGGAAACGGTCGCGTATCTAGGCCGTGTGTACCTCGAACCAGAAGGGGGCATCTGTTGTTAACAACTAGCGACAGATGGGGCAAATTTCGGTCGAGCAAATTCAAATGTGCCGTTGCACCATGATCATCATCATCGTCATAAAGTATGAGAACGACAGCCATTTTTAGCGCACGGATAATACGATTTTGTATACACATACGCTAAAGTCAACCCGTTCGTATATATTTGTATTGTTGATATTGACATTATTGCAGTTATTTATATCGAAACCAGTTTAGCTCGTTAGCAATTGTCTAGCCACTTGAGTCAGTTGTTTCTGCTGTTAGTGTTGTTATTGTTGCTGCTGCTGTTGTTAACTAAGATAGTCTTAGTGCGATCGGAATACGACCTTCTTAAGATAGATCCAGTCGTGTGGAACATACATTATTATTGCTCATCGTTATACTAGTGAGTCGGTGTCCGTCCTTGGAGTGTCGCTGTATTTTATCCCGAATTATTCGCCTGCCCTGCTGAACGTCTAACGTAGCCAATGCGCTCTCAGATCAATGGCGGGGAAACGGCCAACGATTTCGATCGTTTTGCGTGTTCAAGTGTCTCATACGTGTTCCCGGTGCAGACCACACCAAAGTCACACGTTGTTCATACTGTTATTGTTCAAGTTACTGTTGCGGCCGGTTGCGGCGGCGGCGGCCTGGCATAGCTCTGTCATAATAAATCCTGTATGCATCGAATCCTGTTGATAAGGGCCATTGCATTTCTTATTGCCAACATGACGGCGGTGATCGTTTGCGCTCCCGCCGGACGTCGTCCGTACGACGAAAGCGATTAGATTAGCTATCAGCTCGAACCCGTAGTTAAGCACTGAGGTTAGCTGAGCTCTCGTGTAGCTTTCAACTTTGTGGTCATGTCCGGCCGCGTACGTACAGGCGTCAATGAACGAAGGCGCTCTATGAAGCCATAACAGTAGCGTATCTAATGACAATTGTGTACATGTATGTGTGTGTTTGTGTTTTTTTTTTTTTTCCTAAATGCCAGTGCATGCTACTGGCAAGTACTTCCGCCTGTTTGGATGCGGCGTCGGTGAACGCGTTAGTGTACTTGTCGCGTTGAATAACGCGGCGATATTTATGTTGATAGATTGTATTTTGCGTAGTAGTGCGTCTGTTCGATGTTGACGTTAACATTCTTCGTTTTCTTCTCCCTGCCTTTTCTGTTGTCGTTGTTCGCTATTGTTCCGTTACAACGTCTCACTTTCGTTACAGAATGGGCCGTCGGTGACATGGGTGTCGTCTGTCGCATCACATGAGAGTTGAAGGGAGAAAGAAAACTAAAGAAAAGAGCGCCGAAGAAGGCATTGATAATGTTATTGATGAAAGTTCGAATGCACTCACAAATGCTTACATCGCACAACATCTTCTCTCTCCCTCTCTCTCCCCTTCCCTCTCTCTCTCTCTCTCTCTGATTTTTGCTCTCTCCGTATTCTTGTAGCAAAAAGTTACCCCACTCACGTGAACATTCCAGTATGTACAGGCCGCGCAGTCACTTTAATCTAACTATTACGACCAATAACAGTTATGATATCGGGACTGTTTAACAATACTCGACGCCCATTAATTTATTCTTGTCACTGGTAATGGCCGAATCTCAGAGAGATCTGTATGTATTAACGTGGATCATTTCACCGAAGTCGTATTCTCATTTTGCTCGTAACCGCCATTCGAAAGCATCGAGCGCTTTTAGTCCCATGGAGAGAAAACGACCTCTCAATTGTTGTCCATTCGGTTTTCCTGCCGGCGTTAGTTCGCGTTCAATATTCGCGACATTTTTGTTTTCGACATTACAAATTACTTTAGATTGGCTGCTTGGACCTTTACAACTCTGAGTACTTCTCTGTCACTAGGACGGCCATTCTCGTCAATTCGTGATGCTGTGGTAAAACCTTCACCTGCACGTGCATGACTGGACATTTCCGTGTGTAGCAACTGCACGCCAACCCCCCCAATTCCAAGCATTTCACCTTGATCAAGGACGACACAAGAGCTGTGTACCGTTGTTGTGGGCTAACCATCCCCGAGTGTCCTAACCGTGCGTCGTTGCTGTTTGCCGTTGGTTTTCGTGCTGTCGCTGCCCGATGCCGTGGTGTGTTTGCTCTTTCGCATGCAATCGCCTTCGTCATGGATTTGTTCGCCGTTCCCGGCTGGACGCTCGGACGAAAACGCGCCGTAGATGGCCGCAAATGCTTGATTTGCGACCGCGTCTTCTACAATAACTCGTCGTTGAGGCGGCACATGGAACGACATGAGACCATCCGGAAACGCTATAACTGCCAGGTAGGACAGGGAATTGTTTTGCACGTCATATGTTAAAAGAAGCGAGAAGATTTAACTAGTTCGTTACGATACGTAGAGAAAGATTCGCTCATAATGAAATAGCAAATACATGGATGCTCGTATGCTGCAAAATATGATAATAATAATGTTTGATGAAATATCATGCATCAAATGAGTTCTTTAATACGCATTTTACGCACAAAATTAGTGGTCAGAATGTAAAGGGCTTTTTAAACAGTCATAGAATTCATTGTGGCTGAGTTGTAACCATGTGATGATTTTTCGTAGCCCCAAGTGCAGAAATTCTGTCTATTTACACCACCTTTACGACTAAGCTTTAGAGAAAAATGTTCTAACAAGTCGTGATTGATATCCAAAAAGTTTAAAATCATTTAATATCGTGTTTTTTAAAACGTGCTTTTGTACAAAAAAATCAACAAGTGCGTGCGTTCTAATAGGCAGAATTTAAAATCTTACCTACAAATGACTTTGTGGGCGTTTAAAAGGATCCGTCGCTGTTTGAAGACTCTGTATGTCAGAACAACCCATACAGTCATCAACTATTTAACAGAAAATATGATTGAAAAAAACGGATACGACTTATCCTGATCTGTTTAAAAAATCTGTCGGTTGTGAGTAAAATTGTTGCTTTATCCCATTCGGTTTTTGCTGTGTACTCAAATGACCAGGTATGCCACAAGCGATTCACGCGGAAAGACTACATCAAGGATCACATGATCAACGTACACGGCATGCTCATGATGAGGAGCTCGGACAAGGCCCTCATAGAAGCGTCACTGCTTCCGGTCGTCTCCGGCCCGGATGGCGATCTCGATCAGCAGATACCACTTCTGCCTGGCGGCCATTTGCACCCCTCAGCATCTGGCAATAGTCTAGCCCTTCATGACTTCATGAAGTCCGAGGCCATCCTCTAAACGCGCCTTCGATACATTGTTACTTCATCGTCATCGTTGCTGCACGTCGACGACCGGTACTAAATAATAAACACACCCGTCGCTAAGACCGCCTTTGTCACGTTGCGTCCTTGTCACTGTCCCGAAGCCTGGCAAGCCACGTAAGGACCGCACAAAGATAGGCTCGGCAAGCTCGAACTGGTTATCGAGTTACGGGACACCTCGCACAGCCCGAATAGCAACAGGATGTGCGCAGACAGCGGTTTCCAGGGCATTTTTTGTCCGCATAGAAGGCATAGATTATTTTTAATCTGCGCTTCGCACCTGTGGACACTGCTGTGTGGCAAATTAGGAGGATGGTCATCGTTAGTATAGAGTGCGTACCGTGCGTACTCATTCTTACGGGACGTGGCTCGTCGTGTGGAAAACACAGCACTCGATGTCGGCTAGCGAATGGACAATGTGCATATCGAAGCCCAGCGAATATTTTCATAGACGCCTGCGTGTTTCTACGCCCAGGGGTCACTTATTGTCTACTAATCACTCGATATATGGGCGTTGTCACTCATGCCATATCCTGCGCTGGGCATCTAAACGACTCGTCTTATGGCAATCGGCGAGCTTCGGACGTTTGCTGGACCTTACGAGTGCTGTAGGTTGCTTCCTCTAAAGCGTCGAGGGTAAACATTGTTCGCGACAATTCCGCGGGAGTTTGTACTCGAATTCGGAGCTAATCCATCTATCTAAGTCACTTATGGGTTCAATCGACGTAAACGAAATTCAGAGTTCGAAGAAGATGCAGCAAGATGGCCTCTTTGTCCTTCTGTAGTCATTCATATCGCCTCATCGATATGATTAATGCATACCAGCAGTTGCAGCGACTTTGAAGGTATTCTTAGAGCACATATAATAGTCTCAGTGTACATAATAATAATTATATATATATATACATTTATATATATATATATATATATATATAT
>MNPL01017309.1:0-29776 GCA_002081605.1 Tropilaelaps mercedesae | reverse complement strand
AGTATATATATATATATATATATATATATATATATATATATGAAGCTGTATATATGTTCTCCCAAATGATAATGTTGTGTAACAATATTACACGTTATAATTCACTAATATATACATATAGATGCATTCCATGTCTATAAATCATCTGATTAAAAAATTGCAAAATTATAAAACGTGATGAAAGCGATAAGTTTTTCGCACAAATTTTCTACCTGTGAAGCCACCGCAATAACGTTTTAGCTGGAGTCGGTTACAATTATTTTTAGCATTATTACTTTTTGCCCAACCTTTAAGGTAACAGACTCTGCAACAAGTGTCAGAAAACATTATACCCTTATCTGACGCACACACGTACATACGCACGAGCCAGCACATAATTTTAAATGACACTGGTTACATATATATATATATATATATATATACATTTTCAAACAAAATGCAATTGCGTCATTTTACAATAAACCAAAACGTAGTGAAAAATTTAAACCAAAAGTGTTTGACTGTCTGACCGCACTGACTGCAGATCGTTTCTACTTCCAAATTGGCCGTTTCGACTTGAACTCGAGACCAATCAAGACAATGAAGTAGAACGAATGGAAAATATAGTTATGTTTGAATCGAAGCGGTCGGTCGCAGCTGGCAACAATGACTTTGCGGAGAACGAACCGCACTGTGTTCAACATCATCAAATATTACCTCGAATTGTTGGCGCTGGTTCTTCGTCAGTGAACAGCGAGGCATGAAAATGGAATCCTGGAAGCAGAAAGGGATTTTATACTGTTCCGACAATCAAATTTCAGTGACCATTGCTCGCACTCTGCCGCGCAATCCCTTTGTGTGCCTTCCCTGTAAATCTCATACAACGCGGCATCAGATGATGCTTTTGCCTCATTTCGAAATCAAACTCTAATATGCCTTCGTCATCTCCCCTTGTCCACTACAGTTCCCCGCCTCATTAAAGCACGGAACCTCCACTTAATTTTCTTGATATTTTTAGACACAAGGGTCTTTCTCGCCTCTAAAAACAGTACTGGGGAAAACGCCTTTTTCTACATAATCCACAATCTTCAGTCGTTCTCATGTTGCTTCATAGTGTTCCCGCTGTCTAAATCAAGACGGACCCATAGAGCTGTTTCTATCGCTTTTGTCCCTATAACTTCCTGTCGTTCCCGATATTGTCATGCTCCATGCCGGTGTAGCTTGCGAAGTAGACTAAGTTGAAGCTAGAGATAGAAGGGAGAAAAAGCTTTTGATATTACAGCTAGCCACCTTCGACAAACCTGCCATATTCTTTCTTACTTTGGTCCAACACTGTCACCTTCGTGTGCTGCTCTAGCATGTTGTAACTTTTAAATTTGTACTGCATTACATTACAAATACGGCGGTCGAGGCGTCTGGCTTATACTGGGATGTATATTTTAGTTATCATCTTAATTAAAGTAGTTCTACAAAACAAAGATCTTCTAATTTTTATTCTTCCCTGTCGTTGCAGGTATGTCAATTTACTTGAGCCGTATGTTGTACAGCTGGTGCGCATCGATTTTGGCCAGAGCTGTTGCGGCAACCAAGGTCAGGCTACGATCGTTGTTCGCGTGGGCAATAACCGTCCCGATCTCGGTGTGAATCCAATATGCAACAAGTATACGGGCTTCATCGAAGAGGGTCGACCCTTGTTCTTGCCATGCACAACAGCCATGTCCGGCGCCTTCGTCAGTGTGCATTTCCTTTCGAATCCTGAGCATCCCCTGTCACTTTGCGAGTTCTTCGTATATACCGATCAAGCGCTACCAGTTGAGCGGTGCCCTTCATTTCGCGACCAGCCATTAGGTTCGGTAGCCACTTATAACGGCAAGTGCTATATATTTTACAACAACCAACATCTAACGTTTGACGATGCCAACAGTACATGTGATGAGCGGGGTGGATCATTGGTTGACGAGACCTCGCCGGCGCTCCAGGGCTTCCTCTCCTGGGAACTCTACCGGCGCCACCGCAACGACCCTCGTGGTCAGTATTGGATGGGAGCTACTCGCGATCCCGAAGACCCAAATAACTGGAAATGGCTGAACGGTGACAATATCACCATCTCGTTCTGGAACAGTCCGGGCGGTGATGAAAACTGCGCAAAGTTTGATGGCTCCAGGGGTTGGTTGTGGAGCGACACCGACTGCGATAGGAAACTCAATTTTATCTGCCAACATCGTGAGTTTAGTTTTGTCGCTTTAGCCTTAATCCATATTTATTGCGGCATGCATACACTATTTGTGAGCCTGTTACAGATACTAGTGGGACGAAGGTCTCTTTGGAATGAGAATTTTATATTATCAATAATTTATTGCGATCGTTAACCATTGTTCCTATTAAATTATTCGATGGAAAATAGATATCGATTACTTATGTCAGTAGAAGATAACTCAGTTTTCCATTTGTTTCATATCATGGCAGGACCTAAAACCTGCGGAAAACCAGAACGTCCTCCAAACTCGACCATTTTAGCAACGAGCTTTGGGGTGGGCTCTGTCATCGAATACAAATGTGACACAGGAAGCCTTTTAATTGGACCGAACATTAGAACATGCTTGCCAACAGGATTCTTCTCCGAGTATTCGCCTCGGTGCAAATGTGAGCATTGGCACATATTTGATTTCTTATTACACTTACTACATTATATCTTACGATCCCAGGATTAAATCAGGATTAATAATATTCACGAGATCAATTAATGGCATTTCATGTAATCCTAATACCTCCTTCTCCAATAAATTCGGTGTTTCAAGTCGATGATGACCCCTATCTCCATCGCCTAAGCAATGCTTTCCTACAATTGTGTTTAACGCTACATCTCACTTGTCTTTAGTTGCGAGCGGGTACTGAACAAGATGGAGTTGTATGATACGCGATTCAATTATTATTACACACTATTTAATTAATTTTTTATAGCATTCCGATTCAGTTGCCTGCTACATTTTACTCCAGGTTGTTCCAATCCAGTCAGAGCAGGATTAATTTTTAAACCTACTTTCGGAATGTAACACTTTTAGATTCGATTTAGGCGACACGACCTTTAGCACCGGACATTAGCATAGGTCACATATTCGTCCAACATGACGAGACGAAATTATAGGGCAAATTCTTTGTACAAAATCGCATGACGGCAAGTAGACTCCAATATGCCGTTTATTTGACCTTTTAGAGATCGTTGGAAAGTTTACGTGCGTAAGCACCATGAAACTACTTAATTTCTTTCAACTATTTCAAAGATATAGAAAGCACCCAATACAAGCATATTCAATGCTTTCCATTTCATGAACTGTCTAAGTGTTCGTGATTCGACGGGCGCATCCGGTATGCGAAAATGCAATGAGGCGGGTCAGCAAGGAGCTGTACTCCGGCAGCGTTTCTCATTCGACGTATATTGCGGTCTAGTCAGTTTTCTCTTTTTTACACTCTGAGCAATCCTCATTCCTAAAACAAGGAACGGGGCTGGACCTAATTGACTCGCTGGCCTGGAGTCTCGTGAAACTCACTCGAACTTCTCGAAAAGCTACGGAGATCGACGAGTGGTGGAACGCCAGACGAGCAGTCAGGCGACAGGCTCGTGACGTTTGCTGTGGACCGGGCTGGCGGTTAACGAGACCGCACCTCGGGATCCCACGGTAATTCACCATCAGCGATATTTCCCCACCACTTGGAATGGACGAGGGGTTATACCAAAAAGGTGGGCTGCAGGCTATCACTGGCCGGTACCGCCTGGATAGTTTGAACGAGGAGGTCCTTCGGTGGAACACTTCCACCATTCTGCACCATTTGGATTTAACAGTCGCCCTCCTATACTATCATGTTGCTAGTCGTGTAATTGACGTACGCTGCTATGATAATTAACGCTATGCGTGAGACCTTATAAAAAGCAGGAAAAAAGCGACGTCGATATATGCTGCCTTATTCTTCTCTTTCAACCGTCGTCTCTGAGACAGCGATCGCTTGCAGCGTACTGGTGTACTCCGTTATGGGCGTCAGTCTGTTTTGAGACAATTATAGTCTTTCATTGCGCTCCATCCCAACACTTTCTCAAAAAAATACGTATATACTGCTTTATGAAGAAAAACGTTAAATCTAACTAAATTAAATTATTTAAAGACCCTCTCCGTTTGAAGTTCGAAACCGCTTAAGCCTAGAGAAGCGAAACTGTGTGCTATCTGAGGCGTCTTTGTCGAGATATCCACCGAAACATATTTTACGAATTTTAGCCAATACTGGTTCTGCGTGAAAAAAGAGCGGAAGCTTCCAGCAGAATTCTATTGCAATCTTGATGATTTGAGAAGCTGAGCAATGCGGTAGTTCATGCGCAGTTGAACAAGTTAACAGGCCACAAGTCAAATCTCTTAGGATACTTGTGAGGATGGGGGACGTAGCACTATAGGGTAAACCAAACGAGCCTAGTAACTGTAGGGAAGAGCTTTCCCCGGGGCTCTCAGATCCTGATACCATCATTATATTCATCCGGCATTCTCTTGTGCCTTGTTTTACGTTACTTACACCTCGCCATGGCGCCAGAGGCCACTGACCCCCAAAGACTCCTAAACTTGAGTGTTTTGGTTTAGCCTGTTAGTGTCTGACTCCCAAGCAGCAGTAGTAGTATTAGTGACTGTGTGAAATGGTGATCAAGACAGTGTCGCTAGTTCAGGTCTTGAACAAGAGTTGTAGGTAATCTTCTATGCTCGGAGCTGTTGGTCCGAGCTTTGCTCGAATCCACAGCCTTCTCTACCCTGGCTTTTAGAGTATGTGCGACGAGTTAAACTCAGCCTTACTGGATGATGTACAGCGGTGCTAACGTAGTTGGGTGCTCAGAAATAGCGTTGTCTAGTGTGGGTAGCAGAGAAGCAACAGAGAGCCATCCTTAGATTGGAATCTAAGGATTGCCGTTATTGCGAACGTGAGGGCAGCAGGGAATTCCTGACTGTTCGGGCCGTGGTCGTCTGCCACGAGATCAGGGCTTAATCCGAAAAGGTATTAAAATAAGCAGTACTGCCCCTGTTCGTCCTGTACAGTTTTCTCTTCTTTCTGTACGTAGCAAGCTCCCTCGCCGCAGGTCTTCCTTGCAGCCTCCAAGGCTACGACTAAGTCAAAGCAGACAGTCTAACCTATGCAGGAGGATACCGTGTCTTTGCTGATCATAGACGGCCCTGATCTCGGCCCGCTCTGTCGCTCTCTTCTCCTGAAAGTCGAACTAACCGGCCATCCTGCACGGTACGTGTCATTACGCTGAGAATACAGGGCCACGGGGACAGGCCGGTCCGACCACTGTTTCTCCTCGCGCCCTCTGCCCTCCTCCCCCTGCACTGGTGCGTCTGGTCGCAATTCCTAGCGAAGCGGAAGATTTGTGGGGAAACAGAGGCCGGAACTTCCTCTAGTAATGACGATCGTTTTAGCAGAAAGCACTAGTAAGCACCCATTTTGTGGCGTGCCTCGAGGCGATTTAAGTCGGCCGTCAAACATACCTTAGACGGCATCACGGAACCCTTTTGGATGCTGGAGGAGGAGTTGGTTTTCCGAGGAGGCGTCCCCGAGGTATTTGTCACAGTCTGTGCCGTTTTGTCCTACATTCATTCTTCCACTCTCTACCGCTCTTCGGCGGATTTCGTTGGTCCAAGTTAAGCCGGACAGCAATTCGTCGTCCCTGCCGTTCTCATCGAGGTCTCGACCAGTCAGGCTTGCAAGGCGAATAATGGTGTAATGTTAAAATATGCAGTCGATTATGTGAACGAACATATTAGATAGATGTCCAAAGTATTTCTATGGATTTTACCAACATATTGTCAAGCAAAATAATGTTCTGCTATTTGTCGGCTGGGTTTGTCTTATTGCTTTGGGGCTTCATTGCAAATTGTAGACATCGACTGCGGACGGCCTGCACCGACAGCCAATGGCCAGCTTGAACTACTGAAGGGCACAACTCACTACCTGAGCACGGTGCAATACTCGTGTAATGTTGGCTTCGTGTTGGTTGGACGGGCGCAACTAGTTTGTGACGTTGATGGCCGATGGAACGGACCACCGGCTCGTTGCGAACGTAAGTGCTTTACAGACAATAAATTTATAACCGGCTTCAGCATAAATCAGCAATAGCGGATACATGGTGCACAAAACCTGACACGAGGCTTCGGCCGAATAGGTAATTTTGTACGTCTTTTTGTGATGGCTGTGAATGAGTCTTCAGAAAATGTGCGCATTTTCGTAATGTTTGCGTAAGCGTATTTATCCATTCCTTGATGCATCATCCCACTTTTATGGTTTTACAAGCCGACCACACAGCGAAACTCACGTATATGAGAAAAATACTTCGTTTCTCGTTAATCGCGCGCGCGTGAAGCATATACATAATATACACACGATAACTTAAGCAGATTAAACCAGCTAGTACCGACAGTAACTAACTTTGTATAACATTTATGTAGGGATTATCTCATGCCTCTCATTTTCCTGCATCCTTTCATTTCGTTCAACTTCTGACACATGATTTTTGGTGTTTGCGTTTTCGGCGAAACAGCGATCGTATGCCAGGACCCGCCCCATTTAGTAAATGGTTACGTCCAGCTTTCTTCACTATCTCAGGTCTACGGCACAACAGCTGATTACGTCTGTGAGGCGGGTTACGAACTCGAGGAGGGAACAGTATCGCGTTTGCGATGCGGCGCCGAAGGTTACTGGGAGGGAGGCGTTCATCCGCGTTGCATTCGTCATATTGTTACATTTTCACCAACTGACCCTCCGACGGAACGTCTCACCGAACCCCCGACAACCCAACCAAGTACCGTTAAAATTCATCCGAACTTCGAGCCGTCGAACGGCATCTTCCATTCGACAGCAACATTCAACCGCTTCACCCCGCAATTTGTGTCTAGCTATCCCCACGGTTTCACCGACTACCCTGTTTCGACGACAACCATGTCCACAACGACAACCACGACCGAACCAACGACCGTTTATCAACGGCCAATACAGACAGCTCGACCCCGGCCGCGTCCACCGTCGCTTCTCCCAGGCCACAGAAAGCCGGCCCTAGCTCGAGTACCTCAAAGTGCCGACCCTCGGGAGAATGAGATCCTTAATGCAGAAGACTCGCGAACGGTGCATGTCAGCTCGGCACCTCCGGCAGCCGTCCGACTTAATATGGGTGAGCTGATTATATACTGTAAGTCACGTTCTATCAGACAAGAAGATGGCCGAGTCGAGCTAATCTAATACTTGTTCTTTAATTCAAATTTATTTTGTGCACTTGATAAGGACATTTGCTAAAAGGCGGATATTTAAAGAAAATGCTGTTTCTGGTGAGAGTACCATGAATCGTACGGATTTCCTCTGAAATCCGTATTAAGATCTAAGGCCAAATCTATCAACGGTTCCATATTCAACCAAGCCAACTCCGTAAAGAGCACTAACTTTCCGTGCTTGTTTGCAAGTTAATCACATCATACAGTAAAGACAGTTAAATCACATCATACGTTAACAAAAATTAAACAATGCTTCACCACGTGCTAAGCTGATATTAAGATATTAATGAACAGATTCGCGGTCAAGCTACTAATCTAGGTTAGATTTGGAAAATATTCGCCCAATGTGGGAAAATTGAAGGTTATCCTCAGCGCTTCAGACTAATTCACCTTCCCTTTAGCTGTCGGCATTTAGCTTTGCTTTTTGTAAAACGGCAGAGTAATAAGGCTCGATAAAATCAAATGCCTCTACACATAGAACAACTTCGATCGGTATCGATTTGACCCTATCTCTCATAATCTGTCTGCCTGTTACCGAGTCATCATGAGAACGTTTTCATACAGGGTAAACAACTGCTATTATTGGTACTCTAGTCAAAGTTAGCAGTGTCATTAGCTCTTTTCGGACACGCGCCTAAAATCCCAGTGTAATCTTGCACGCCATATTTGATTGTTGATATTCGAATACAACTCTATAAAGTGAAAACAATCGTACATGGAAGTTTTGTTCATGCACAGTTGCTTTTAGAGGTAAAGCTATATTCGAGCTCGTTTCTGTAGCAATACCTCGTCGGAGGGTCTCGTTCGATTATTTCGGACGAGCAGGGCGTATGATTTGTGACTATTGTATCTAAAGGCTGTTGTGTAAGACGAAGCGACACACTAAGAGCGTGCCATACAATCAAATGCAATCATATTCATGTTTGCTCCTTAAAAGATCACAGGCTAGAAGAAACAAGAGGTGTAAGCATTGAAATTTTTTTATTCACCCAAAGCAATGGCTTCTTTGTCATAAAAAGTTATCTTAATATCTTTTGAAAAACTGCGTCTTACCTATTGGTGATCTTCTCACTCAAAAATGGTAAAAGTATAACAATCATGCCAAATATATATGTACATGAATAAAGGAGAACAGCTTAGAACAATATATAAACTAATACGAAGCATTCTCATGAAATCCAATTTGCGTTGAACTAAATAGTTTTAGTACAAAGTTTTCCAGTTAGTTATGTCAACAAAAAGAGAGAGGCTGTTCGGTGCTTCCTCCAAAACTTTCACCCATCCTCGGACTCCACTATTCACATTGAGAGATTAGCATGATATTCTTTGCTTAAATGATCTATACCCTTGAACAAAGTTGCTTTAGCCAATCTTAAAATGCTTTTCTCTCCCCTTCTCTCTCAGGAAAAGAATAATGTAAAACTAACGGTGAACTAGCACATTACCAAATTTTATTGCGGCATTAATAGGCACGAAACTTTTTTGATTAACGTATGAACGTATGTGGAGGTTGATAACTTGCAGTGGCGTTGTTCTGCTATAACATCCGACATGTATGCAGAAGACTTCATTGATCGGCTTCGTATTTTTAATAATGATGAATTTGCAAATGATCTAGAAGTAGGTATTTATTATTACGCTGGAGTCACGTGTCGCAATACTTCTTGCCCATATGGGTCAGGTTTAACCGTTCTCTATTACTTAGATAAGTCGGTTAATATCATTGAGCGCATGCGTTTCGCACTTGCACGCCGTGAGAATCGCGTTCGTAAAGTGCGGCAATAAAAGTACGACGTTTTAGCTTAGTATATATATGTATACATTTGTCTTTGTATTTGTTTCTGTGTTTTTCCAGCTTTACACTATATTACTGCAAGGGAAACTCATAATTAGCATAACTTCCTTTGTTAACAGCATCAGCATCCCATGTAATTTGCAGGTGGCTTCATCGCCTTGGGTGTCTTTGGAGGATTCGTTGTCCTTTCAGCAATCATCACCATAATCGTTCTCGTAGTCCGGAGGTAAACATCTTCTCTGCTCTCAAAACCCAAAATGTTTGCATTGCTATCCGCCAATCAAAGGAGAGCGGCAGCGGCTATGGCGTTTAACCTCACCAAATTAAATACACTTTTCATTTGAAATTGGTACATATTCTTTCATGTGGTAACAAATGAAAACTGTTGAATGGTGAAACAGAACAACTGCATTAGCCTTGTTTCATTCAAGCTTTTTAAAACTGCGTGGACGTTAATTGGTTCAATTCGATTCGTTGAGATTTAGTTCAGAGGAATAAGTTTATGCATTGTTTAGACCAATTTTAATTTCGTTTTTCCAGCGTAATTTCTTAGACAAAAGACGCCGTCAAAAAGTAAAAATATATCTGAAAAAACCTTTTCTTTAAGTTGTTTGCAAGAAAAGTATGCACCTAAACTGTTTCTAGAAATATAAGATAAAAGAAAAGTGGCACTTGAATGTTTTTTGGCTGACCAATCGACACTATGGCTTTGTGGATTGTTCCATTGTATCCAAGGTGCTTATATCTTGAAGTAAATACCTACTCAGAAATTTTTCTTAAAAGTGAAAATACATTGTCCAACATTAAACACTACGTCTGATTGTCTCCACGGTTGCAATGAGCAAGATAACAATGAGTGCACCAGTTGAATGTAACAAAATGAGCAAACATTTTTCCGAAAATTTGACAAGTTTTGGAAAATTTTAGATAAAAATTTTTCAGCTCTCTTAATTTTAACGCGAACGATCTAAAGTGCGGACTACGCATTTCAAAATGCTCGCCACTTAAATTATTTAAGGTTGGGGTCTGATCAGTAATTCTGTTGCGTGCTCCGTATGTTATTAAAACTTGAAGATATATATTTCTTACATTTAAAATTCCCGTCCATTTGCACCATATAACAGCTAAATGTCTGAATACATTTTTTAATGCTTGTTATTTTTTTGTTACTCTTCTATGGATATATTACAAAAACAATACATGCATTTACATCATGCTTGTTTTTCGCCAAGGTAACGACGGACTCAGGTAAGAAGTGTTTCTTTGCGATTCGGTTTTGTCACAAAAAACAAGGCGTTCTTTTTATGTATGTGGGCAGTGGTTGAGGTGGCCTCCGTACGATAGGATCCGACAGTTGTAGCGCATATAGAGTATGGTTTTACATTTCCATGATGTATAAATTTACTTTCCGGTCGTTTGCTGTGTCTCATTGGTTAATGGCTTTTCTGTCTGCTAGCTAAAAGGTTTAAATTGGACGCTTCTGTCGCTAGCTTGTTTTCACGTAAATGCTTATTCTTAACCTTATTATGTATGTATACAAGTATATGTGTAATTTGTCTTTAGCTCATTATTAAATCCAAAAAAATGCCTCATTTGTATTTCTCGCAAATTCTAGGACTTTTAGTCATTCGTTCACTTTAAATTTGCTGTGCATCTTGTGAAGCTTTATCCTCTTGAGCGTTTTTAAAGTTGAACGTGCTGTGACATATAGATTACTTACAGCGCTTCGTCGAAAACCAAGCTTGTTTTTGTTTATCTCTATCCCTCTTTCTTTGAGCGTGCTCCGTACTACTTTCTTAGTCACTGAATTTCCCCTTTGATGTTACCTTTTTCAACGAAACTAAACAGGTTTCCTAAAGAGTGCCATTCGCATGAGTCCGTCGTCGGTTGCAGTTTACCACATCACAACATAGGACACCTATGTATTCCAAGTGGCCTACCTAAAATGCAGATTTCATTAAATTTATGCTTGCAACCTCGCATTCGTTTGCTTAACACAATTCATTAACGGCGCCATGCAATGTTTCCAACCGACATGCCTTAAACCTTGCCTAGCGACGATAAACGGAACACGAGAGGCAACTACCAGATCAACCGAAATAGTCGCGCGAAGTAAAGCGCATTTTCTTAAACACCTTTTTGCTTCGCTTTCGCTATGGCTTTCTCTTCTACCTATCATATATTGATAGCTCTGTCGTGTACCCTTACTCTTCTGCTCTTTGACTTTCTTCTCTAACGTGAAATTCTCTTTCAGCTGCAAATAATCCCCTGTCATCACCGTCTTGACTGAAGGCATCATCAATCGAAGTCAACAGGGCGACCTAAGCAACTCAAACGCGTCCCCCTTACGAATCAAATGCTCATTGTGTAATCAAAGTGCAATCAAATTGTCCTTAGAGTTAAAAGACTAGGACGCTGGGCAGAAGCGATCATGGGTAACCGAAGGTCGCATGAAGTCTATGTGAAAAACCTCATGACCTTCAGTTAAAACGTCCCCCTCCTCCTAGCTCTTATCTAAACACTGAAGCGTGAACATCCTGTTATCACCAAAAGAAAAAATAGTCAGTCCATCAATTTATCTATCCCTCACTTAATGGAGCCATTAAGCTATTTAACCATTCATATCATCACCAATTGCATTATCCACTCGCTGTACGATGTGTCATTAATCATCTGTAAGCTATGTATCGTCGATCTACTTTTCCCTTCATATTTGCACTTTTAGTCATCCTCACACCAACATTGGAGCATCGTTTGATATAGTATTGTAACATCTGTCGTAAAGCAAATATATCGCTTCAGCGATATACACGCGACTGTATACGATTGACATATTGGACGTTTGTTCTGATTTTGTTAAATATTTTTAGATGATGATCTATGGTTACAAAGTCTGCGATAAAGGGCTCGTTATCAACGCGACTTTAAGAATTGCCAGTGTGTGGCTACATAACGCACATACACAGACTAGTAGTGCTTCAAAGAAACGTGGTTAAAATAACTCAATATATAAGAAAAATCGCGTTAAGCATTCAAGAAATATCATTTATTTTGTATTGCTCCTTCCCCAAAAATCTACACATCTCATGAAGAATCGAAGAACGAAAATGAATGCAGTGGAGAGCTTGCGAAATTTATCTGTCAATATAACTTCGACAAAATTACTACGTTGCTAGTACCTTACTGGAACACCTGTATCATATGCAACGAAGTTAGTTCTGTGGCAGCATCGTTGAACTGAACTTTATATTTTAATATTTTCTTCAAAACAGTTAATGTGCTTTGTTCAAGGATTCTTATCCAGATTTGTAATGCTTAGAACATCATGTTGTACTTTAAATGATTAAGCGTTTCTTATTTAATTATGTTAAGTTGTTTGAATAAGTATACTGGCGCTTCATTTCCACATTGACGACAACAAATCCTACCCCTATTTAAACGACGTCAACTAGGTATACGTCAAAGAATTTATGCGTATATTTAAATTTCTTTTTCCCCCGTATTGAACTAGCTAACGTAGCAGTTATACATAGCGGTGATACAGAATAAAATGATAATTCAGGTTTTCTTCTTGACACTGTTGTACGGAATGAAATAAATATATTTTATGAGACTTAAAAGCAGGTTGTAATCTTTCAGCGAAAACGCAGGCGAAAGTGCAGATTCGAAAATCTGCGAGTCTGCTATGAATAAGTATATACAGATATATTCCAAATACATGCTCGAGTCGTACCAAAGAATACGATCGCTACAATCAAGGGTATAACTAATATAGTTTTTCATATTTTGTATATGCATCCGATTTATTCCTTGGGTAAAAAGCACATATTTTATTTATATGAGTTTGTGCTTCTGATAGCAATGAATCACGGTTTTCCCGACAAAGACAACTTTCTAACCGACACTGTTGTTCATCCCGAACAAATAACCGTTTTCCCAGGAACCCAAAAACATCACGCAAGACAACTGTTGCTCGCAACCTTGATCGCCTCTATGGAGGGCACGGTCATCCGGGCGAAGTGTTTGGCCCTCCGCCCTTTCCGCCAGCACATCTTACTCGTATCTCACCTGTCTATTGCCCCGACGAAACTGACACCGTTAGTACCGCCGCTGACGATTCCGCGGTAAGTATGTTACGTTATCTGTTATTATTATTATTATTATTATTATTAATAATAATAATAATAGTAATACATTTTACTGCTACTACTATTGCTATTTGTAATAATATCACGGAATTCACATACCGCCTACGACGTTAACTGTCTCTGATCTTTTTCCTCATGCAGATATCCCATGACAGCCGGTTCGGCAATCTATTTTGCTCGTACTGAACTGTAGCGTGAGCATAAAACGACATCATCCCATGGCATTCATTTTTTATAATAATAATAGGGCGATATTATCAGCTTTTTTAAGTTCAGAAGTTCAGGGTACTCTTTTTCGAAGAACGCTTCTGATGCTTGCGTTGGGTTAACTACGTCTAATCAATCTACTTTGCGGACAAGAGTCTAGCCTCATCATAACCTGAATCTTCGCTTGTTCTACTCTTTGGTCAACACACTTCTTTTGATTGCTAGTCTTGCCTGAAGTATCAAATTGGTTCAATACAGTTATGTAACATACGAGTGTCAACCACACTGCCCTGGTTTCCCCGAACCCCTAGAAGAAAAACCAATATTCGACATTAATCTTACGGTCTCTTGGGTGGTTACTAGCTCAGCGCATCCAGGTTTTGTTCAGCCAATTAACTCGAAATGTCTCCTCCAGGCGTGGCTACCCGGGTTATAAAGCCAAAGGCATAGTGCAGTTCGTGGGTGCACCGTGCCCGTGGGCGTTTCCTTATTTTTCGCTAAATTAATAGCATGATCTCTCCTAAAAACGTCTCGTAAAAAAAGAGTTTTATACAAATACTTAGACTTTACGTTATAGGTGCTCCATAAAAACTACAAGAGAGCGTGGGACAACCTCAAGGTAGACATCCAGGACGAGAACCAGCGGCATGATGATTCTCCGGCCGATCAGTCCGGTTTCCGAAGGCCAAAAGGTGCTTGGACATATGCACCTGTTACGAGGGCAAACGACTGTTAGTCGTAGCCAACGGGATTCAATTCTACAGCAACGCCTGCCTCGAGCATGTATAAATATACATGTATCTATAAAAATATGAGAATCGCAGCAGACAAGCAATGCATAAACTATATAGGAGCAGCAAATACCGGGATTACTAAATGTGGACGAATACTTAACAAAAGCCATTCGTAAAAGCTTCGAATGGCTTTTTGCGGCTTCAAATATAAAGGTGACCATACAACTACCGACCTATATGCCTTTTTGGGTTACCTTTACAAAGCACTACAGCAAATTCAAATCTAGTGATGGAACTGCTAAAACAACATTTAACGTTAAATCTATTCTACGATGGGCGATTCTGATTCTAAAAGCTGCTTCCACTAAAACAGCACTGGCACATTTAAGACAAACAGAAGTTGGCTCCATTGAAAACAAACAACTCCAAATTGTAACAAATGGTTAACATGGAAATGTATCAGGGTAAGGTTATTGGTCCATACTTATTAAAAATCCTCATAAGCTTCAGTCAAAATGTCATAGACCCTTTGTTGCTGTGTGCGTCTATGAGCAAGGACAGCAATTACGATTCACTCATATACGTATCAAAACTTACAAAGCAAAAATGAAAACAATGAAACAGTCTCCAAAAAAATTCAAATTACCTTTATCAATAATGTAGGCTCGTTAAAGGTTGCGAGTATAACTGTTCCGCAAAATTTTACTTTGCAGCATATTTTGTTTCAAATTTATTTGAGGAAAAACTAAATCAAGTATGTCACGTCAATAGAGGGGAGAAAAGAACGCCGAGATAAGAGGTACGAGGTCACGATCATCTTTACAATATTAACGATAATAATCTTGGCAAATGGGCGTATGCATATGTTTATGTGGAAAAAGCGCGCGTTGCACTTATGATCGAAGGACACCTCACGTATTTATTGGACCCATTCCAGGAAATGTTGCAGCTGTTAAAGCACATTCGACTGGACGCTGGGACCGTTCTGTAGATATTTAGATATTAGTATCTTGATAGATCATATTTGAAAGGAACCGAGACAGAGAGCAAGCGAGAGAGAAATAAAGCTATTGCGAATAAAAAAAGAGGTAGCGACAGGAATGTCAGTAAAATGGAACAAAGGCGACTAAAAAAGCGGAAAATGTCGAACAAATGAAACACAGATGATCAAAAAATCCAATGTCGTTGCTTGCGTATTGCAACGATTGTATGAATTGTGCTGTCGCTGCCATTCTACATGAACGAGTAATCATCAAAAGCAATCAGTTTAGGTAACTCGACAAATATATAACAACAGCACCTGAATCGTGAGACCTATACGACCACGTCTGTGTATAATTATATAATTGATGACTATTATTTTTATTATGGCGACAATGACGATAATATATATATATATATATATATATATATACATCATGAGCTTGCTCCATGTAGTCTTTGCCGTCAAAAAGTAGAAGTGTGGAAAAATAGTATCGTGTATGCAGAAATTTGGTGATTAGAGGTCCTCAAGAAAGTATGTACCGGCGGCCGTCTGTTGGATAGACAGCAGCCTATCCAACGGATCATTCATCCGGATGGTCTACCGCACACACAAGCTCCAAATCAATGGCAGTACTACACATATGAATAACAAGAATCGTCTAAAAAGAAATATACATGAAGTTACGCAGTAATCACTTAGAAAATCTGGATTCCATGCGTCGCTTTATAATCTACTTTCTTTGAAGAGAAATGAATGTTGTACAAGATAGAAACAACTGATTTTTAAGTAAAGATTATGGGTAAATGGTTATACATAGTCAGTACTCTCATTATTCATTATATATTTCTCGCTTTTATTAGAAATTAAAGATTCTGTTGACTTTGTTACTCACTTTTGGGACGCAACTAGTTAACAATAAGTGCGGATAACCTACATAGTACTTGAACTGCGTAGATACTGCTACACTGTACCACAGTCATAGATTTGTCCCGCAGTTTAGGCTTTTCTCTTTTTTCATCTCCTCTTTTCAAATAAAGAGGCCTCTTCCTTTTTATTTTTCTCTCACTGATTTAACTTGCCATCAATTTATTAGATTGATTTTAATACATACAATCTAACATTTCGCTTCCTTTTTTGTACGCACATGTTACCATCTAGTTTATTATAAACACGCTTTTCTATTGCACATATTTGTACCCTCTAGCTCAATCGTGCAGATTAGATATCATCCGATTTTCAACTTTCATACAACGATTTTCTGCACCTTGCTTACGTTTGTCTCTACACCGTGTTTTATCTTAGCATGCCGAGTATTTGATGTAATCAAAATACGACTCACCCTACTAACAGTAATTACCAACTCTAATTTTTCAGCTAACAAACCCCATTTATGTAGCAACCTAACGCTTTCCCGCGTTTCATATGAATGCTTTGGCACACAGGTGCGGATCTGATTGACCGAGGGACTTTAAATGCTAGGTGGCACAAATAGTGTAACAGGAACAAGAATAATAAATATGGAGTCGGCCTGTCTTTCCTGAGCTTTGTTCTCAGTTTTTAGTCTTTGCCAAATGTCCGCCATAATTGCGCACTGCAACAGAAACAGTGAAAGCTGTAATGACAAGACGATTTCCGTCAATGGTAGTAATATAATAATAATGATTATAATGATCATAATGTACCAACAGTAGTTTACTTGTGTACGTGTGAATAACAAATTTTTGTCAGGTATTAAGTTACTGTAGAGCACGGTGCGTGACGCATAGTCGTGATGAAGTGAAGCTTGAAGGCCTAGTATATTCTATTGTGCTCTTTCTTTCTCCTACATATTTACGTCTACTAAATAAAGTTGCTAAAATCACTTTTAAGTTGAATGGTTGGCTGCTTCGGTGTGACTACAGGCGCCGGCGTCTGAGCTTTGGCTTGAGCTGCCATCTGACTTGACTTGATCAGACTTTCTAGTTGTTGTTTTAGCACAGGACTTTCCGCAAGTATCTTCTTCAGATCATTTCCATACGCCGATAGATTTGAGGTGAGAATGTCGATCACAATCTGCGGGGACAACGTCCTCTTGACAGCCAGGCTAAGCAGAATCGTAACGAGAATTTTTAGTATAGATGGCTTATGCTCAATGGGAGTTATTTCTAGCAGCGTTTGAAGGCATGTGATGCATTCGAGACTTAACGTCGCGTCATGCGTCTCTAAGAGGATTCCGTACACCTTTTCCGACCATTGCCGAACAAACACGTTACGTTTCGTGTGACCAAAGATATTGCGGGTGCAGCTAACCGCTGTTCTTACGACTGTCACGTCGTCACAGTCGAGTGCACGTTCATAAAAATCAAGAACTTTCTCTTGAATGTTGGGCACACTAGTGACGGGTGTTGGTGCCGCGCAGATAAAAATTGCGACGGCTAGAAGTATCGATGATGCTCGAGGGGCCTGCTTGAGGATTTCTTCATCGCTGCAGCCTACAAGCATGTAATGCAAGGCCGCCGTGAGATTCTTGATGTACTTCTCTTTAAGAGACGGGTCCTTTTCGAAACTGGTCATCGTACAGATCGTCCGCAAATTTTGTAAGATACAACCTCCAATACAGCCCTCGAGGAGAAGGGTCAAGTTGATGTGTAAGATGGAAGGTAACACCTCGACGGCAAGACCTGCTTCGAGCATCTGTGGAACAGAATTCAGGAGAGTGATAGCCCGCTGAAGGTCAGACATATCTGTCACACCAGTATCTAGCTTAGGAACAACTTTAGAAAGTTTCTCACTCAATATAGGACAATGAATAACGGCGGTGCACAAGGCCAAATTTAGCAAACTATAAGCTGGTCCCGAGTTTTGGGCCGAAGGAGTGGCCATTAATTTTCGAGCGATTTCGTGCGCGATATCTAGCGCTAAACGTCGGCAAATCGTCTGCGTTTCTGTTATTAGTGTACGGTGGAGAATGCTAATGAGCTCAACGAAACTGTCTCGTTTCACGTACAAGTTGCACGACTCATGTCTGATCAACAGGTCGAGACTCTGCAATGCGAAAAGCGCGTGCTCGCTCCGACTGTACAGCGCCTCGGAGCATACCGCATATAGAAGACAGAACCACCGCTTCGTTGATTCTTCGTCTGACTTCGGCAGCAAGAAGCTCTGAGGGACTTCAGCGTCGTCGACGTTGCGTTTACGAACCACTTCAAAGCCGTTCTCTTTGCACAGCCATAGGCACACCGCATGTAAGACTGGTGGCCAAGACTCCCTATAGTAATGCTTACAATGTTCTGCAACCTCATGTGTAAAGAAAGCCCCGCCATCATGCGGAAGCTGCCCAGCAAGTGAGTTTGGTAGACCTAGCATAGCGTAGTCCTTCATGAACGCTAGCCAGTATTGAGAGAGGTGGTGGATGTCAGCTTCGATGAGGGACAGCAAGTTCGGGTTGATTGTCTTACCACGAATATACACTTCGGCCCACGCCTTTAACACCGAAAGTATCTCCAATGAACTAAGCGCGCCCTTGGCCGACGGGCGGGCCATGACCTTATGCAGTGAGTTAGCCAACAGCGTGTGAACTCGTTGAACTGCAGCCAGATTGTTAGACACTGCCGAGCACATCCAAGTCGAACAAACGTGGCAAGCGAGAGCTATGACTTCGGAGGGTGTGTCTCCCGCTGAGAATGCTGGTCTTAGGGCGGCATCAACTTGCGCCTGGAATTGCTCTAGAATCATGTGCCCTTCGAATTCGGGCTCGGGCACATCAGCAAAACGGTCGATAACCATCTGCAGCAGCTTGAGGCCTGACACCGTTAACTGGACGGCATCGGAGGTACAAGCCATGAATGCCATGCGGATTAGTTCAGGCACATGCAGAATGAGGTAGGATTGCTTCTGGCCGGATGATTGCGAAGCCGTCTGCGCTTGTCGAGCCTACAAAAATGACACACACACAGTTACAAAACAATATCCTTTTTCAGCTCAAAGTGCAGGCAAAATAACAAATTATATGCCAACAGCTAAGCGGGAGTGATTATGTACAATCTTCCATAATTCACGCATCTGCAAATGACTTATAACTGAACCTGATAAAATATATTTTATAGGAGTTTAACAAAATTCCGCTAACCAATATCATGTTGAAGTGAGTTCGATCACCATCGCAGATCTGAACAAGCCGTATGACACACTCGAGAGCAAATGCTTTGGTTCTCCAACGTGGCCCAACCCAAGGATGCGGATCTGGCTCCTGACTTTGCTGAAACTGCTGTTCCGCATCTTCAGTATCTCCCTCCTCAGCGCCGCCCAGGCCTGAACTGGCCAGCTTGCTGTCACCCCCGTCTTCCACATCACCACTGAACATTATATGAATGAAATCGCTTGCCATTTAGGGTCAGACCAATCATGTGACGAAGAAGTAATTTAGGCTGTACCAAATACGCCGTGTCGTCATACGAATAAATTTACGTCTAATATGACAATCTTGCCTACATAGTCAGCTATAGGCGAACTACCAGAATCATCCCGGATTGCGAACCACATTATTACATAAACTAGAAAGCTTGACTTACTCAGCGGCGGCGTCAGCGAGCACCTGCTTGCAAATGGACAGCCAGTCTGAGAGACAGGAGAGTGATAACAGAGAGACTAAGATATCCCTCAACTGAGCCACAGCACGTTGCTCCGTTTCGATATCCATGAGACTAAATGCTACAAGGATCAGCCCACGCTCCCACGGAAGCCCACGCACGTCATCTTCCACCTAGTTGAAGCAGACAAATAAACAAAGAGGTTAATCGAATTGTATTGTTATATAGCGAAACAGTTGAATAGACGGAAATAGTTGAACTGATAGATACCGAATATATGTAAAAATTGAACAGATCATAGATCACTGACCAAAGGCAGGAATAGAGGAGTCCATGATTGAACCGAAAGGTGCAATTAGTGATAATACCTGGCTTAAAGCGGGCATACTGGTGTCGAGGAGTGGGGGATTGTCAGCGATGCGATGGAAGATATCCATTGGATCCCGCTGAAGAAACTGTCGCAGACATGCTATTGCAGCATGTCGAAGAGTCACATGCTCACTTTCTAGTGAACTCTGCAATAAATCCATATGGTTAACATAATCATGTGCACGATATTTAGAAAGGTTCTTATTCGTGCTAGGCGGGTGTAACAATATTTTTATTGGCGACTCTTCTTGCTCAGTGTGCAAGTGTAGGCTTCTGTAGCCTTTAGCAAACATTACGTACGCATAAGAATGAGAGGATTGGGGCAATACTGATGTCGTTTGGGGCGAAGAGCTGAAGCTGCTGTAGAGCACCTAAAGCTTCAGACTTCACGACGGGATCAGGATGATTTTGAAGAACTCGACATCCGATACGTAAGTTGCGTGTTGAGCCTACCAGAACTTGCAGTTCAGGTCCCAAAGTGCCTGCATACGTAATAGTAAGTAAATATCTAACTGGATCAACTACATTTAACTTATTAGGTTTTTAAGCCCTAATGTACATGTTCACGGATGCAAGTGCATTACATGTGCCGTCACTCTCAACAGAGTTAACATAAACTATCTAACATACATGTCACGAAGCGGGTAGTTGGCATTCATTTTACATTCGATCATCTTAGGGTGTAATTTTTCCTGGGTTCTAAATACGAATTAGCTTACTAACCGATAAACGTCTGCAAACATCGTCCAAGGTTCTGGTGTACCTCGATGTTAGCGCTGGGTGTACTTAACATCGTCTGGAGTACAACCGAAAGCGCAGCGTCGACGTGAGGACGGAATGAACTACCCGAGTATGCGAGAAGGTTGAGGCCAAATAACGCCCAAGTTTGCAATATCACCGATGAACTATCCTGGCTCATTTGAAGAAGAACCTTGAGACTGGCGGTAAAATGTTGCGAATCAGACATGTACCCTGCCGTGTAACGGTGGAGGTAGCCCAACGCCAAAACATGGCCGCTTTTCGCGACGGAATCCTTTCCGTTCCTCAGAACCTCCATCACCTTCGTCCATGCATCATTCACAATTTGTCGGCTACTCGAGGCTACCGCTGTGTAGCCTACCACCTCAGCAGCTGCGTGTCGTACGAAGTCATTGTGACTGTTGAAAGCGGGTAAGCTGAAGTCGAGAATGCTTTTGGAGACCTCCGCGCTGGTGAGGTTCGAGTGACTTTTGACTAGCGATTTTATTGACACGTATAGACTAGCCAGGATGTTCGTGTATATCGAATCAACCCGTTTCGTATTGTGTCTAACGCAGTCGGCAAAATGCAGCACCACCTGTTGACGGTGCTTGTCGGGCACATGCGGAAATATATACCCGAAAAGGTCCACCGCTGCATCTAGGAGACTCACGCCAAGAGGCAGAGGCTTCCTCTGAATGTTATGGTCGCATTTTCTATACAGATAGGTAAGGTCATGCTCAAGAGCTCCGTCAGCATACACTGCTTCCTCGATCATCTTGTGCTCCTCCTTGACATAGAATTTATTGCTCATGTATTTTATTTGCAATCGTGATGTAGCCGTTGTTGATTGGGCATGATCGGCCAATGTGATGTCGGTGACTATAAGTTTTAGCAGGATGTTGTAACTTGACTCAAACATAGCTGGCGGAATCTGTAGTAGCACCTGATATAGCCGGAACCGCACCATAGCTGCTGCTGCTTTGAGCTGCTGGCCGTACTGCTTGATAACATCAGTCAGGTTGGATACCATAAAAAGCGCGCTTTCGACGGGCGGTAACAGGCGGCGTATAATTTCTTCGCTGGCAATCTCGCGACAATTGCTTAAGAAGCTCGACATCGTCGCCAAAGCACCAGCGCGATTTTCCAAAACGCACTCCCAGGTCATTAAGTCGCCACGGTTCTTTTCCATCGTAAAGTCTTTGTGAGTTCGAGGGAACGAGCTTTTCCACAAGAGCAACAGGCGGGGTAGTAAACTTCGCACGGTCGATGGACCTAAACCCATAATGGATCCCATGATGAGCCAGCCTACAAAGTAACAAAAAACATATTTTATGTTTGAATAGACTTTGTGTTGATTCAAAACGCCGCTAACAAGATGCGTCTGGCTATGTTGAACAATTCCTCCGCTCGAACCCAACCGTTAAAAAAAACTATGTTTACTGACCTTTGTGAGCCCGTAAGAGTGCGATATTCGCATCGTCCTTTGCACTACGAAGCATCTCTTCGGAAATGGAGAAGATCAATTTGTACTTCCTTAGGTTGGTGAGCTGTGACAAGGTAACGTCACTTGAGCTGAGCATAGCGGCAATGGCGCATGAATAACCAGCAATGCATGATGGCGATGACTTCATCACTTCAAACTGGTCAATGCAACGCTGTATGACTGGAGAGAGTAGTGCCGGCTGCGCCTGGGTCATCCATCTGCATAACAAAGTTACAGGATTAAGAGATTAATTTAGAAGCTTGCGTTCTTAGAGTATAGGTCAAATACCATTAAACGGAAGAGTTAGTAACGGCACTAACTACTGTAGAAATGCCAAACATACAGACCCTACAATTAAAATAACACGAACATACAATGAGTCACTTGGCACTAACCTACCTCAACAGATAAGCCGCATATATGCGTACGGTCGCATTTGAATTGGTCAATGCGCTGAACGTAATCTCTACAAGGCCGACCGAGCTATCCTGCACCACCGAATTGACAGTCGATTCCAAGCTGAGTACCAGCATTGAGACCACTTCGAACACACAGATCAGTGAGTTAGGACCACTTTTCTGATTTAGCTGCTTGAGTAGAATGTGGCCGAGATCACGGCAGGCGGATCGCTGTGCCTTGTCGCTTAAGAGGTTTACAAATACGGATCGAAGAATGTAAAGTACACAGCTGCGGGTGAAGACTGAGTCAAGATGCGACTGTGCTGTAGTCTTGGGGTTCGCGACGGTTTCGATGAGGTGCGTCATTACATATTTTAGGTGCCGCTCCACAAAAAGGCCACCCATTTTGTCCAAGAAGAACACGTATGCCTAACGAGAAAGAGCATAAAAATGTAATTCATTATATAATGCTTGCATGTAGTGACAGTATTGTGTAAATGAAATATTTTTAAATAGCAATATATAAAATTTGTGAATAGAAATGTACATATATATATATATATATATTGACTAGGTTGTCATATTACGCGGTCATTACATTATATTCTGAGGGACTTACATGTGCGATTCCAGCGCGAGTCTCCCGAATTCCCACACGAACCCCTTCAGTGCCCTTAAAAAGGCCTCCAAGGTTGCCACGCGCAAACGCTGTCGAGAGAAGCTGTAGGCATTCCTGAAGCGTTCTTTGCTTTGCTATAAATAACATAGTTCATCAACTTTCACTAACATGTCTTTGATAAAATTTACGCTCCTACATACGATCACCTGCGGAACGCGTATCCTAACTACGCACACAGAGTTTGCTGTGATTGTATTTATTTATTATTGTGATTGTATTTCATCGAAAACAATTTGCTCTCCAGCGTAAGCCGTGATTTCATGGAAATGATAGAAAATAAACATAGTTGGCAAAAAACTACAAGTTTACAGGATAAGTTTATTGAATATGCTTTTAACGCGTATTTTTTATAACAATAATTCTGTGTATTTCCTTATGTAAAGTCGTTTTACATATTTAACATTAGTTTAAGTACGAGTCTTTCCCATATAGGCAATGAAACATAGCAATGCTGTCAGTTTATTTCTATTAAGGATATCCATTTGATTTGAAATTAATTAGCCCGGAAAATCGATAATAGCAAATCCGATCACAACATTTTATTTGGGTATGTCACTCTTTTGCAGCATCTCAGTCTACAATAAAATTCACAATGCTACTGGTAGAGAACAATGGCCGAACAGAAAAATAAAATAAATTGAGTACAATTTCAATCGTTACGCTACTATAAAGATACGCTGAGCGTAAGTGGGCACAGCAAATGCAATCATAACTCAATAGAGGAAGCTTCGCCAAGAGCAGAATTAGGCTCCATCCCAGTGGATATATGCTAGGAAATTCGATTAGTTATTTCGAAGTATAATCAGGTAAAATCTGGGACACAGGTGGATTTGTTTTTTCCTAGATAGTTAAGACTCGTTTTTAAGCTGTCAGCTACGAGGACTCCTTATGGTTAGTAACGTATGGTAAATTTAAATGGCCTATTTCGTTTTGTTTACTCGAGACTTCTATTTCCAACGTCTTTGCGCGATCTGTCACTGTGACACGAACAACAACAACATTCAGTCGCTTTTTTTCTTTTTCCTTATGACCTAAACGCTTAATTAATACTAGTATACTGTACTAGCTTGGTTGCATAAAAAGCGAATATCACAATGATTACATGGCGAAAAAGGCGAATACGATTTATCTCAATGAAAACTATACAATACATTATAGCAAAACTGGTCCCCGTATGACTGTCGAGGTAAGTGATGAGCCCTTATACTTAGCGCAAAAAAGCGAGAGTAGCAGAAAATGAACAAAACGCTGTTGTATATGAAGATGTATTTCAAATTCTTGAACTGAGCACTAACCCTTAAGTGCATTGCTGAAGATGGTGGCAATGAAATGCGCAGCTGCGAGTCGCGTTCTGTAATCGGCTCCCTCGAAAGCTCGCAATGCTAAAGATAGCAGTACCTCAAGATCTGGTCCTGCAACCCTGCATAATATGTCAGAGGCAAGTTCACGTACAATCAGCTGTCGATCGGCTAAACAGCCTTTCATAGACTGAAAATGGAATTAAAAAAAAAACACGGTACAGATTTAATATTACTAAATTGATATGTAGTGCGTACATACATGAAAACTGACCACTGGTTTTATTCTTTAATCACACTCATGCTAGGGGACGCGTTTAGGGCAGATTTCCGTTTCCACATAAAGTCATAGTGAGAATTTCGGCAATGTATCGTTCATATTGCATATTGTGTTATATGTGTGAAACTATTTTAATAGGTATCGAATGAGGGCACCTGCCAATTTCTACAACATCAAAAACAAAATATATAATCAAACTTCGATAGTCATTATATGGCAAATTTGTAATATTCTTAAAGCATAGTATTTTGTAGCTTACATAGATGAAACTCTGCTCCATAAGTAAAATGCGCAAAGAATACATAAAGCAACGACACGGTTAACTGAGTAATCAACAACCTAATTACTACTGCCATACTCGGACAGACAAAACACTGTTCTTCAAAACCGATTAAACGGCTTCCCCATTTTTTTTTTACCTCGGCCCTTATAAATCGTTTGCTACTGGAAAATTCTAAAAATGACTTCCACAGCGTATTAAAGACATTGAATGACAAGGATATTTATATGTATATGTATATATACATATGTATACGCAGACAAATAAAAATCATCTTGATAAAAATTGGAAACAACAGAGATAACACAGACACAGATATTTTGCTGGTTGCTTTTTTTTTATAACACGAATATAACTGATGTGACCTAATCTAGTATCAAAGGAGGCGTTTATAAACAAAACTATCACATCAGAGCCATAGAAAATACTCGTAGAACTCACTGGAGAACAGGTACCTATATCACGATTTTGTCGACTGCTGGGCAAGACTAGTAGCGTGAAACGTGTTATGGAGCACAGAGCGTCTGTGGAAAAGAGGCCAAATTTTCTCAAAAACCATTCCCTTCTGACATTGACTGTCCATGTATTCAGTTTTTCAACCACAGGATTAGCATAATTCTATATAAGAATGAAATTGTAGTCTTAAGCCGTTACCGCATAGGACGAAAATTAAGGTTTCGGGTTTAAGAGAATCTTTTGCCAAAAATAATACATCTGCAAAATTGCCACCTATTTTTTTCAGAAGCAATTTCTTAAATCGTGTTCTGGGACAAGCTTGACCAACTGCAGGCGCATTTCCAACCAGCATTTCAATTAACCTGAGTAATGGGGTTGAACGAAATCAATGCCCGAAGGCGGTTCGTCGAAAAGAATTTGACGAAATGTTTTGCATGATCACAAAATTTCATTGACTACATAATATGAAGCTCGCTTATCCGCTAATTTGACAGAGTCAAGTAAATGTCTAAGCCTTGTACTAATACATGTTTTGAGTCTGCAATCTGGCCATAAAATGAATATAGCAATACAAAAATCTTATGAATGTAAAAAAATTAAGAAAGTAACCTCCCAAAAGATATACCAGATGACAATCCACGCGAGCAAAACGCATACGGCGAAAACAAGTAATAAGGGCTTAAGCTAACAGATCACAGGTGACAATACTGCTGCTCACACAAAAGCTCTATTAAGTTCCCGCCACAGTAGTATTCGGGAGACGCATTCTCACAGAATAATCCTCCTTAGCCTGTCACCGATCTTTAAAGGATATGTGTTGAGTTTTCCTGTTCAGTCAACATTTTTCTGTGAAATAAGAATTTACTGTACTGAAAGCAATAAACCGGTGAACATTCCAATATCATCAAAGCGCGAAAAATGGCTGTGGGGTGTTTTTCCCCATCCACACAAATAGGTAGGCAAAAACATACACGTTTACATAGTCCAACCTTTAAAAATGTATAGTCTTGCCTTCTACAGATACTGGACTACACCAGAAGCGAAATATTAACACAGCTACTTCAGTGAGGTTTCCCTGAGTTCGATATTGGACCTTGTATTGAATACCTTTTCCCATTCTGCGCAACGGGCCAGATCAAGGCAACTTAGTTTAACACGCACAGCTTGGAATGAGTTCCTTCGGAGAATTCGAAAGAAATATACACATTACACATTGTTCCTACTTGTCCAGACAGTACTTAGAAACTCGATTTTCGCACAGTTTGCACCACTTAAATTCTCTTATACCGGGCAAGCCTTTTTTCCTCAATGAAGTCTATTGCGGCTGAGGCGATTAGAAAAGCGCATTGAATAGGTTCACTGCTAATTTATTTACACCATTGACGAGAGCGTCTATTTTCCGCATCTCCTGGTACAAGACAAGCACCCCTCGTCTATTCTGCAAGCCAAGCCAATGAGTTCTGGTTAATTTAGCTGATACCCGCTCGTCAGCAGATTCATCATCTGATTTTACTGGCACCCATTCACGATTTCAGTTGGAGTGGCTAGTTTCGATCTTCCACTGTCAACATGTTTGCGACAGGATGCTCATTATCAAAAAAAAGCATCCCTTGTCTCTGTAAAACCCTAATTTCAGTCGTTATTCTTCAGTAACAAACTACTCATTTGTCTATCCTCACCTGTTTTGGCAACGTAAGCTCTTTAATATTAATTAGGTTATGCCGCCTGCGATTATGAGTACTTCCCTACAGTGTTACAAAATAAAAAAAAAACACCAAAGTACAAAGTAACAAAAAAGTATCCGCGCCAGGTCTTCTCGTAACCAAGTTGTCTTTTGGGGTGCTTTTAAGTTCGTAGCGCTGTTAAGCCCTGCATCCGTTTCCACCTGTTGTAAGCAGCTCGGTCGATTGTTCCTATTAGGCTAGTCTACGCTTTTATACTGACTGTAACGTAACCACCACTGTCGCAACGGTAGTCAAAGCGAGGGAGCGTTTAGTCTACCTAGAACGGCGCTCCTAAGCAGACTCCTTACCTCTGCCGGGTTGCTGTGCCTCCCTATAGTAGGAGAGAGTTTATGTTATGGTAGAAGCCAGCGAAGGTTTCGTAGCTCGTAGCTAAATCGCTAGCGTTGCGCATCCCCTCGCATAGGAGCTATGCCTAAACTAGCTCCTGTGCGCTCAGAATAGCCACCGCAATAGTGACTTATCAGAGCACCTGTGCAATCGCTTGTTACCCAACGTTGAATCCAAAGGGACTGGCTAAATCGTTGTCAATCGTGGATCTGCGTATGGTTAGTCGTACCGCAGACGAAGTTCTTCATTGTTTCAAGCTAAGGATTACCTCGCACTATTCGGTGCATTGCAGTCATACGCAAAGGCGCAACTGGTCACGGCCGAGAGGATTCTACGATATCGGTTGAAATGACACAACATTTCGTACCTGTGCACTCGATGAGAGAAAACAGAAAATCCGAGGAGAGTCAACTCAGCGAATTCGATCGCGATTTGCCATCAATATTGGCACCTGCAGCTTCGTTCGGGCCATATGTCAACATCACTGGGAACCCCTTGCCCCGAATCGAAAATCGACCCGACTTGAAAATCGTTCACGTCAACGGGGGGGTGGATGCGCTCATAAATGGTGATGACAAACCCAAAAGGAACGGTAAGTCTTTAATTACGGATATCGTGTATATCAAAGGTTTCCGGCACACGTAGAACAGAACAAATCGTATTCAACTCACTATTTGGACAATATTAATCGTACCACCAACTCGATACGGCCCGACCGCACAATATCTAACCTAAAATGCCAGCCATATCTCCTCTACTAACTGTACGTCTGCTACAGAGAGCCGTCGATGACATATCGCATGACTGTCAAGTCCATCGGTATTGTTGAAAGTTTCAACTTCCGTTGTCGAAACTCGTTGCTGCGTTGACATGGCGATTGACAGACCGAGCCAGCCTAATACCGATGCAGATAACAGTAAGCATTGCGACAGCTACTAGCCCATACTAGCCCAGTCAATTTTTACTGCGATTTGATAGAACTATAAAGTAGAATGGGCCTGTTCCTCGGGTCTCTGTGATCGCTTCGACGTTGCGCCTAGCTGCTGCTTTAGGCGTCGTGTAGGATTGGCTGCTTAGTCCGCCCCAGTGTTAAGGCACCTCCACATCCGACAGAGCACGAAATGCCCGCGACGTTCGATGTGTACGAGTTTCGGCCACGCACCGCGCTGCCTAGTTGGCTTCTAATTCATAGAATTTCGCTTTATATAAATCAGAAGTGCACCAAAAGTGCCGGACTACATTACATTGCTGTTTGAACTTGACTCGCCGGCCGTTTTTTCAGACACTTCATCCCGCGGAACAATCTTTGCTGCTCTCGTTCTCTTTCTCAGTGCTCTCTTCAACAAAATATTCGACGGTTTCAACAGATGCCGACCCGTCAATGGTCCGCCGCGGCAACAAGAGGCTTCGTTCAGCGCTGTGGAGTTGGAGCGCATCGAAGAGGAACTCCGAAAAACGCCTAAGAAAACGCAAAAGCCTAATGCACCTGTGTATTAACGCTTAACGCCATGCATACACCATTGACAAGGAGAAAAAACGAAGAGTGTACACCAAGCGTATAGATGATTATTCAGTATCTTCCCCGTTTCCACCATCTCTCCTTTACGAATGGAAAACTTCGCGTGGGCTTTCTCACTCCGATGGCCAGTGAGTGCTCCACAGTGTGCCCCGACAAAGTGATATCTATCGTAATCCTTGGCGCTCATTCGCTCCAACGAACCCTTAGCTACACTGGAGAGAACATCGGTGAGATCGAACTGTCGCCCGGCCACCACGGATGGTCGACTAAGGCCGGTCTTTTACAAACACTATCATTTTATTCAAACACACCTAGATTTCTCGCTTTTTCGACGACAATAATTATCAGGTTCTGCCCTCACACGTTCGAACTATGTGTCCCACGTACGGCAGAAAAACGGCGTTGAATGCGGATATGCACGAGACCGAGCTTGTCGGTTTGAATAGCATGCTTATCATAGTAAATTATATATATATATATATATATATATATA
>MNPL01017307.1:3270-13341 GCA_002081605.1 Tropilaelaps mercedesae | reverse complement strand
TTTGCACGTAATGATGAGCACGCGTGCATGTGGCGTTAGGGTGTTACCGAGAGATCTAAAGAGCGATACTCCCCATCTCCGGCCTTCGACATCATTATAGGTAAGGTCTGCAATATCGTTGTATCGTATCCGTCTGCGACGACTGTTAGCTCAGAATAACTCAAAGTGAAGCTTAATGAACTTGGAATAGCTTGGATTAATCAGACGTTCACCGCGCAGCCTGACCACTTGTCGTCCAGCTATGACCCTACGTAAGCTACTGCTTAATCAAGGCAACTGCCGCAGAAATCTTCGGCAGTGATCTTCAGAACTGTCTGCTTCAACATTGCGAGACCAATCTCGGCAATGACTAAGCGTCAATGCATCCAATCCTTGAATCCACTCAATGACACTGGTAGGTCAATGTTCCGACAAATCAAGCCTCATGAGCCACCACATGCGATGCTCCAGAAGGATGCGTAACGCCCCGTGAACAAGCTATCATTAGATGACGACGATTGTATTCACACTTTTTCATATTTTCATACTCGTTTTTCATATTCGTTCGACATTACGGGATGCAGATGGTCTCTAGCAACCGCGCGCATTTAAATGCGTAGAACGCCGGACTAAGGTGTCCTGAAGTTCAGCCAAAACGAACTTAGATAAACACGTCTTTTAAAGGCCTTTCTTCTCGTTGTAAGTATCTAACCGCTTGTTTGCACTACTTCGAATATCTTGGTAAGCAAAGCGAGAGCGTGAATCAGTCCCACACCCAGTTACCCAAGCTGCCGTCGTATTCCAACTCGACGGCTTCGGTTGCTACGATGTCAAGGCGTTGACTCAACAATTCTCAACACACTTTCCTTGGAATTCAAGAGTGTGGCTGCGTTGGACAGCCGAGTCACATTCGTAGGCCCAAGCCTTCAGCGGTGTAGCCAGCCGCGTTTGGGACTCTGGATGTCATTTCAACTCTTTGTGTAGACTGAGCGGTATTTGCTTGAAGTTGATTGTGACTTAGTTGGAGGCCGAAGCGTCGCTTCTGCGGCAGTGTCCTGACATATTTGTGCCAGAAACAGGCATGTAATTAGACGTTTACTAACAGCTGTTTGTTTGTCGCTAATAGAAATGCAAATATTTCTCAACTTTCGCTTGTAGAAGTCTTCTGATCGTTCACGCTCTATGGGACGGTGTCTGATGGCTTTCAAGAGCAACTCGTAGGATCTGTGATTTTACTGCAGGATGACGTTTATCTCTTTCCAAGAGGTTTTGCCTAGAATCCTTTCTGCAGCCAGTCATATGCCTGTCCTGAACAAAGGACGACTGCCTAGGAGCGGGGTAAAAGCGCTGTTTGTACGGGTATATATTGCACGAATTCTGTGTTTATATTTCCACCCACCTGTCTTACAATAGCAGAACTCCTGGGCCGTTTCTACGCGTTGCGATTCGACACGGCACAGCGTCTAAGGCGCTGCTGTCAACTCAACGTTCTTTATATAAATAGTTGTTTTATGAAGAAGTCAATATCTAACACAACATAGAAACAAGTGTGTATGAGACAGTTCACTCGGGTTTTGTTTGAACCAATCCTCATCGAAGTGAGCAATGCGTATAAAAAGCTTCATTAAAAAGTCACTGGTTTAGAAATGTTTTTAGAATTGCAATATCTTGTTAATCATAGTAAAGATTTACATAAATAACATTATGCTATCTGAAATACGGTAAAACTCTTACATAAATGAGCGTACTGCTACATATGGTAAACCATCGATGGCTCTATAAGATCAAGTTAGTCTAATCAGAAACACTCTTGTGAGTGGCCAAAGAACGGCGCTTGTGCTGATTGTCTAACCGCTTGTTTGCACTACTTCGAATATCTTGGTACGCAAAGCGGGAGCGTGGGTTAGTCCCACGCCCAGTTACCCAAGCCATCGTCGTAATCCACCTCGACGGCTGCGGTTGCTTCCGACCGCTTTTGGTCAACATAATTCGATTATGACAGTGGCCAGAAACGAATTGCGGTAGATGTTGCAAAATAGAAGTTATGTGCTACATTCATATGTAGCACATAGCTTCTATTTTGTCACTCAATATGACATTAGTGTGTTCAACAATAATGAACGTCGATTAGTTACAGTACTCGTAAATTATGCCTTTTTTGATCATCTGTGCAGCATGCGGGCAACCTTACACAAAAGGATATTATCTACCTTGTCATTCGTACAAATGCCAAGGTCAAATACAGTCTGCCCACTGCCAAGATGGTTCCTTCTTATTACGAAAAAGTTGCTGACAGTGTCCAACTCTGCAACATTTGGAAATGCCCTCTGTTTGGGAACAGGCGCAGCTCTATAGAGTCACTGGAGGTCATTTGATAAAGAAACACTTTGATGTTGTTTCTTAAGCACGGTCTTCCGATCCTTGAGCAATACAGAAATTTTGGGGAAAACTAGGCTTCTGTACCTGTGATCTCCGATAACGAAGCAACGAAATTCGGTGTCTGGATTTGGCTATTTGAATAATGTATGACGCGGATGTTCCCACTTATGCTTACACCCTTAAAGTTGTAGGTAAAGTTCGAATTATGCCTGGTCAGAACAGATAGATAGGGGACAGAGATTATAATACCATAAAACTTGTACTAACAACGGTCATCCATGACCGAATGCGGTCTTTCTCTGTCAGCTGAGGCATCAGATAGAACGAACGACTTCAGATTCTAGCGTAAGTTCGGTCGGTGTAGGACCTCCAGCTCCAATGCCTAGAAGCTTCGTTAATTGTCCTGCAGCAACAGCAACTTCGACTCCACGGACCGCTCCACGCCCTGAGGCTCTGTTGTGGGCTTCATGATTGTTAAGTATGACCAATGCCTTACTAAGGTCTACAAATCGACCGGTAGGTCAGATTTTCCCTAAATTTGACCAGGTCCTGTTGTCGTCGCTTTAAAATTTCATCAGAAATTGGTGTAAATACCGATTTAGTCATCCCTTTCGTACCACGAGCGGCAAGCAGACGTAGTTCTTCTGTCAGTCTGCGAGAGATCAAAACACGTCTCCCACAGAATCTAAAAATTTTAAAGGGCAGTAATGGAATATACGGCGGCAATTTTCTGCACTACTGGCTCGGTATCCGACATTACGTAGTGCCCCTGCAAGATAGCCTGAGCAAAATCATTGCGGCTATGCATAAGGCATTTCTTTCTTAAATCACGGCGTGATTGACCCACATGATCTCCGGATTCCATGACGACGCCTGACGTCAAAGACTGTTTGCTTCCGCGAAGTCTAATATTCCAATGGTGCCTCGGCCTCAGCCCCCTCGGCTTGAGGCTTCTTTAGGGTGGTGAACAGAGTAGCTCACAGGTCGATGCAGCGAAGCTAGGTTTTGGCCAGGAAAACACCAAACGTTTTGCTGTGGCGATGTGTGGAACGGTTCGAGTGCATTTGGTGGGTTAGTGAGCCACCAAATGCACTTAGAAAGTGCTGGCTCTATTATTAGTATTATATATTATTACTATCATTATTATTATTATTATTATTATTATTATTATTATTATTATTATTATTATTATTATTATTATTATTTGTCGCCTATGACAGTGCTCACCAAGCAAAGTAGCATACAGGGAATCTAATACTCCTTTCAACGATAAAAAAATGCCACACACCGTTGCTTTTGGTTGTGCTGACATTTGACTTAATCTAGTAATCTATTGCAGTATTTACCTAATCTAGTAAATGAAGCTCGGTCAGGTTGAAATTTCAAGAATCGTACTCTAGTTTCTTTATTTTGTAATATTTTCCAGCCGTGTAGGAATCCCTTTTAAGGTCAGGGATAATAATGAGTAGCTGATCTCATCCAACAGACCTGTGAACATACCTAGAATTACTATTTCAATTTTGTTCGACTCAACACATCTTTTATTTAAACTATGGAATGGTACAGTTAACTACATAGGACGGACATGTTGACGTCCGTAGCGGTGACAGAGTTTGTCTGGCGCAAGCGATTCACCAGTGTCCAACGTCTGTGCTAGAACTCGCTTTAAGAGGTAAATCACGTAAAACAGAGTACTCGCTGTGGGCGACGTTGGACCCGTATAGCCATGGTTGGATTGTCATGGCTCAGGCGAATTGGCCGTACGACGGACATCAAGAAACGTTCTAATATTAAGGGGAAATTTTCGGTCAATGAGATTGTCTCTTTCGTTGAATGCACTAACTCGAATCGACGTTTAATCGTATAACGACGTATTGGGCTTCCGCAATCGCCTAGCCAAGTTCATTGCTTACACGTACGTCTATACGTTGCATGTATATGGGCTTGTGTAAAATTAACTCGTTTCGGAAGACTTGCAACAAAGCGAACTGTTTACGTTCTGACCAGGAAAATGTTGGATTTGTGCAGTAATGACACATTTCACAAATCATGTGATATGCCTTCGTATCGGTAAACGTTTTTCTTTGACTGGATTGTGTTCTGCCACGAAGCAGAAGCCCGAAACGCTGCCCAAAAGTGATTCCGCAGTACATAAGGCACTTCAGGCCATTACCGCTTGTCCTAGCTGTCAATATATTTTGTACCACACTTCACAGACAAGAGGAAAAAGGGAATGGAAAAAAGCTTCATGCACTTATCTACCTGAGGGGTCGTTGGGAATTCGAGTTACTGGGGCTGTGCTTGCTGGCTGTGTTGCAGCGGATAATCGATTTGTACTGGGCCATTTTTTCTCTTCTCGCATGAAGTTCTACGCAAGAACTTCATATGCAGGTCACCCCATAACTTAATCTCTTTTATAGTTACCGTGGCGGTCACTGGCGGTAGACGGCCATTGTGAAGTAGAGCTATTTGCACTTAGATGCCTTGTTTGTCGTATGTCGCCTGTCCGAGCATGTTAGGTATTCGCGCGCCTTGACAGTTGATACGCTTGAAAAGTAGTATTTCAGTTACATTTGATTAGACATGCCGTTTGCTTACGCGACGGCGTGGTGGCACTATAGTATGTGCGAATGTTTCCCTATAACAATCACCCATATGGCGACAAGCACTCGTAGCGCCTCGACGTGGCCATTACAGCATCAATATCGTGGTGAAAACTGCACAATTTAAACCGCGCGACACGTTGTGACGGTGTATGACAACATCGCTTTTTTCATTCTGTTTAATAATGTGGTGAACGCACTGAGCTCATCGGTGCAAAGCTAAACACCCACCCAATGTGCGTAAAAGCACACGTGGAAATCAAGCACATGCACACAGCAATATTACTCGCATTGTCGTAATATCCGAGCCTCAAAAACCCATTTAGAGTTTGCTTCTCTCTGAAATTTCTAAGTGTGAGACCTGTTCATCCGCAGATCAGATAATGCAGTGCTTTGTTGCAAAATTGCGTCGTTGCAGACGCCGCGCAGGCAGCTAACGCCACGACTGAATCTGGTAAGAGAAGTCTGCCGAAAGCGTCAATGTGGGTTTTTTTCGAATACGCTTTCAACCGCAGGAATAGTTCAGATATTTAATAAAAATGAGACTGCTGTAAAATTCGATGGAAAATTTATCGTGTGCCATTATAAAACAACGGATGAGGTCGTCTTAGAAACAGCGTTCGTTGACCCTAACACATGTTCTTTTCAAGGTTTAGACCAATTGTGACAAGAAGAACAATAGCCGAAATTTACCATCGGATCCCACTCAGAATCGGGGGAGCGTTAAGGTAGTTTGAAAGTTCATTGACGTTCGATTACGTTCGCTCGGAAAATATCGGACTGTCTGATCATACACATTCCGGGATAGTCACTTGAGATATGTCTCGCGAAATGACGTACGGTCACCCTGTTGGCATTTTCTCTAGAGTGAAGTGTAACCCTGGCCTGGAAGTGTAGGCCGTCCAATCCACGTGGCCAAGCTACGCCGACTAAATCCGAATAGCGAACGGCATTCAGCGGACGCCCTCACCTCGTCCCACAGTCTGTACCCTCGACGTCGGAAGAGGGCGTAATTCGTCGTCAATGTTTTCTATTTTGCCAATAGTTTTCGATTTGCCATTGGGTGCGGTTCATGAATGTGAATTTCCATGAATGTGAATTTCACCAGACCATTTCAATTGTCGCTAGGCCGTCTAAGCCGCACCGTCGGCCTGTAGCGACCTCCGTGTGAATCCAGCTGGAGTTTTTTATGCCACCGGTGACCTAGCACAGCCTCATCAGCCACCGCAGCTCTGTTGTGTTCTCTGCCGGAACGTTTTCGCATAGTCAAGATCCGTTGGAGCATCCAAACGTATGGGTGCAATCGCCGACCTTCGACGAAGTAGCGTACGAAACAGTATTGCTTGTGAAAACGAACAAGTTTGTCGTCAACCCGATGGCCAGAGCGGCTGCTGTTTGGTGAACGATAATCTATTGTGGAGGGTAACCTCACATTGAGTTGTCGTGGAGGTGAAATTCACGCTGGGCTGCTACGTCGCGGCGACATCGCTCTTAGATATATCGCTGAAAGATTAGACAAGTGACAGAAAAGTGTTTCGCGCCGTACAAAAGCTTTATGCGCCGCACGGATAGCGACGTGTCTCATCTATGCTTGGATGTACACTGGCATGTTTAACATGTTCCTCAGGCTGTGCATGCACAAATGGTGAGTACGGTGACCACGTTTTCTTTTCTCCTTCGCTGAAAGTAACGGTCGTCGTGTCCTCATGAGTATTCGGCGGACCGAGCCAATTGCAGAAAATTATTTGTAGCTGATGAGACAACCGACCGTTATCCCGGGCCAGCGTTTGCGGAAGGAGGCGTTGCGTTACGAATCGAGAAGCGATCTTCGCGCAGTGACTAATGCTCTTTTCTGGGTTCAGCTTCGAAATGCGCGATGTATCCGTTTGCGGAATACGAACCGGATGTGTTGGTTGCTCGGCCTGGCGGACACGGACACGTTCTCCGAGGACAGGAATGCACCGCCTGCTCCAGCCCGACGGCATTATCGTCAAAAAAGACCATTGTGCCTAGGCCGACGTCAAGGACACACGACAGGACACAGTTGGTCACGCAGATCGATCTTTCAGAGTCCGCTCTAACCAGCCTGTCTATTGCGGTTCATGGTTTGTCGAGCCGACAACCTCGACATCTGTTTAGTGGTGATTATCGGCGTCCTCAAAAGTTTTTTAGGTGGGTTGGTCTAACGCCACCGATAAGGTCGTAAAAAGACGAAGCCTAACTGGGCTATGACGAGTACGAATCAGCTCGCAGACGCCCGGAAAAGTGTCCTATCCGTCTATGGCCGGCAATAAGTAAAGGTGGCTTCATTTAAATCGGGATACCACCCTCGTATCTACATTATGCCTTATTCCAAAGGTATATGCCTTATTGTTGACGTTTATGAGACCGCTTGAAGCAGATGTAGAATAGAACAGATACAGATCATGGCTGTCATATTGTCGAACTCGTGAACCTGTTTCATCCTTCACACCCGACGCATGCTAACGCAATAGTCGTGGATAGACGTGCGTCATGGATTTCTGATGATAACGCCCGCATTGACAACATATTCCGATTCAAAATTATGTTTTGTCATCCGCATCCGATCAAACACAACCCCTGATTTTGTCAGAACCAAGCAGTCGAATTTTATCTTACATCTATCTTCGACATTCGCCATTAAAAGGTCTGCGTGGCGATTCACACGCTTGGCGCCTGTCACGTTCACACCGATTTGAGCCGTTTGTCCCACGACCCGACTGGCAGTAGAAATCAGTCCGAAAATCAAGTGGAAATTTAGTCTTTAGTAGAAATACAATCGGAAAAGCATTGTGCAAATTACGCTGGTGCTTACCAGGCGACTGGATCGCTGGAAAAACTCCTTAGTGGACTGACATTGTGCTAGGAGTGTTGACGCGCCTATTTAGATATGCCGGCCAGGCGCTGCACCAATACGGCTTTTAGATGAGTCACGCACTCCGTGCCTAGGGCAAGATCGACACCCGGCTCGTTCAGTTGTTCAGGTAACAAGACGTAAGAGTGAATGGGTGGCCGTTTTGGAACAAGTGGACGTTTGCGCTGAGGTTACTTCGGCGACAAGAAAATGGAGATTCGGGCTGATCGGTAAAGCTGCTAGTGAAAGCGGTTCGTACGGTGGAGCCGGGACGCCTAGTCAGTTTGGCGTCACGCATATCGTAGTTGTGGTAGTAGTAGTAGTAGGCTTAAATCGACAATGTCGTCTTCCCGAGCTCTTGGAGTATAGCCATCGTACACTTTCCGAACTTTTCCGGGCGACTTTCGGGTCTAAATCTGTTACGCCGTTACGGGAAAGGGAGTCTGCGCGTGTACTGGCTGGTAGCGCTCTCTCACAACAGCGTCGGCTGGTTAGGGTGCTCGAACGAACGGGCCTGATTGTGTCCAACGCCGGTCGGGCTGCTCCAACGTCCGTTGATTAAGTTCGGATAAACTTCCACGCATTCCGAGCTCGTGAGCACCGAAACGCTCTCGCTGTTTTATTGCGAGTTGGTCCGTGCCGATGGCAATGCGTGAGTCCGACCTACTGCCCTAAGCGAAAGAGAAAGGGTGACGCCTTTTCTATAAAATCAGTTAGCGCAGGCAACTCCTCCGTGTTTGACAGTTGTCTGTTTCTGCTCACTATATTTAGAGCGAGTTTCTTCACGCATGTTTCTCTGTTGGGTTCGAGGCATATCTTCACTCCTTGCCCCTATTTATCCGTTGCCCCGGTCCAGTCGAAAAGTTCTCGTAGAGCCGTGCCGAAAAGTTCTGTTTTGCTGTGATCCTGAGCACTGCGAGTATTACGTGTGTACGCGCTAGTGTCCCTGTGTGTGTATTTGTGTAAGTCTACGTCGAACTTCAAGTGCCATTAGGAGTGCATCGTGACAGCCGTGACAGGGGAACTACGTTGAGTGCGGAGCGATGGCGTCTGACCGTGCCGGCTGCGACGGGCCGCCACATCAGCGAAATGAAGAACACAAGAAATATGCTGGAGTTAACAGGATAGACGAGCTGGATATTAACTTGGTTGACACTCTGTGAGTTGAGTGGACTGGGCGGTTTACCAGCTCTGCCACCCCGATATAGAAACACATCTATATATAACTTTAATTTAGTACAGAATAGAAAAAATAGATATGGAGGGTCGATAGCCACAATCCGAACGTCTGAGTGGGACGTCGCTAGGACAAGACACTGGTAGAGGGAGAATAATAGAACAGTAATTCAATGCTCTAGACGAAAGAAGAGTATGCACGTCTAATGAACGCAGATAGGTAGATAGCTTTGTGAGATTACTGCAGGTGCATGCGTACTACTAGTGGTTGCCGACGAAACCGCAGCGGAGTTTTAACTTCTGCGAGAGGGGGCTAGTGACCGAGGCGCGCCACAAGACCATAATGACGGGTCACGCCCTATGAAAACGTGCGCACATGTGGTTACGCAGTAGTCAGTCGGAGTGCGAAGTCGTTGACGGCGGCTTCCTTTTCTGCTGTAAGTGAAACTCCTGCTAGGACGAACTTAGCGTGTCAGCGGTGCCCTCTTGGCCGGTCTGAGCGAGATTCGCTCAGTGGATTTGGAGTGGCGCTAACAAACGTGTGTTAGAGCAACGATCGGTCGCATTTGTCCAAGCCACGTTGAAACGTCGGCTGTGCCAGTCTACAGGTGCCTGCATGGAGTGCAAAGCGGGAGTATGGACAGATGACCTGGATTTAGGTACGGAGTATACGGATTATTTCTGGAGTCCCGCCTACCTGGCGGTCCTGTGCTTTGCGGTTGAAGAGATATTTTTTCGGCGAAAATTGATAGGATATTTTTGCTGGTCCAAAAAATAATTTTTAAGAAAAAAAATTTGAGACAGCGTAACCGCAACCCCAAGCATTGCGTGGAATATTTACGCAATTATTTACTATTTGAATACAGGCGCAAGGTTTTTCGCCGTCATTGCGGTATAGTATTGTCATACTTTATCCAGTGATTCATATCCACGCGTAGTTGTCAGCAATGTTAGAAAGCCACGATGCGATAAAACCGGCTGCGTTAGCATATATTGGCGTAACGTTATGAAGTAACTCATTTGCCAGGATTGTGGTATGTGCCTAGGAGGACATTTTGC
>MNPL01017302.1:1755-17111 GCA_002081605.1 Tropilaelaps mercedesae | reverse complement strand
TATATATATATATATATATATATATATATATATATATCCATTAGCGTAATTGTGGGCTTGATTATAAATGTTTATTACTATAATAGCTAAATATATGCACCCGCTTAAGCTTTAAATCGTAAATAACTATGAATTATATTTATTCGCCTGTTTTCACTTTTCCAACGTGCCTGTCCTTAATATATCTTTTTTACACCGTCTCGCTTTTGTTATCAAATGCAAATTCAACAATATTATCTCTTCAAGTTTTTTGGTGTCTCTGTAATTTTTTTCTTTTTTCCTTCTTGCTTTTTCTTACTCATTTGTGACATAATCCTCGAAATATCTGAGAAGATACTCGTCTAAATTGGGTTATACGGCAGCATTTTAACATCGCTTATCGTATTCTGGTTCATGGTAAAGCATACTTGATGGATAGGCACCTATTTTTGGAATTGAATGAGAGAGCCATATCCCACTTAATGTTTCTGGGCTTCAACCGAAAAATTATCAAGCACACATGTTGAAATTGTAATCCGAAGCTTCAAATTTTATAAATGACTACCGCTATTGCCACTTTAGGCGAACAGAATAGAATAGAACAGAATTGAATCGAATACATGTTAGTCCGTCCAATGTTAGTGACGTGTACAGGGAGCGCAATATTGGTGATGTTAGGTAACGTACGAGAGTACTAATTTCCATTCACTCGCAACATTTTTTTGCTTTCTGCAGCCTCTACTCCTCCTTCCATGTCAGCTTTTGTCCCTACTTTCCTTTATTATGGCATATGACGAAACCTACGTCTTACGTTTACGTGGTCCACGTTTTTCGTGGCCTTGATCATAGATTTGACCCTACAGCGTATTTAAAGACCATTGGTTTTTGCTTTCTTGCGCTGCATTTTTTTGCTTAGCAGAAACATTGTTGGTGGGCTCAAGTAACGGGGGGAAGGGATGCGTGAATTAAAACTATATAACGCCACTTTGTTCTGTATCTGCTGTTCTGTTCTGCACCTTTGTAGCCGTGGCAGTTTATGGAACTTGAGTGGCCGCCATGCCGGCCAAATCAAGTTCTAACACTTGACTTGATTTTCGTTCTTGAGCACCAATGCCTCCATAAGGCGTAAGCGCGCCTTAATATGCTTGTACTGGGCATAGCTTTTTTCCATTGGCGTTCGATCTTCGCGCTGAACTTTTCGACCTAAAAAGCAATAATATACAAAAACAATTGAAACAAAAGAAATCAAATACTCTGTCCGATGTGTGGATGCTACTTGTGTACACTCTTTAATAAAAACTATTTAAAGTAAAGCGATTTATTTACGCACGAAGTCGCTTGCGCCCTCAAATGCGTAACACTGTTGGAAATAGCCAAACGGTAAACCCATTGTCTAATTAAAAAACTTGAGGCACTTCAATAGGGTGAAAGGGTGAATTAGAAGCCGTGCTTTTAGAATGTAATCGAAATAAAAATGGGTAAATGGAGAGAAATATCTAGAATTATAAGAGGAACTATACTTTGAAATAAGAGGCGAAACCAACAAGCCAACGCGGCGTTTCGTTTAGAGGCGATGGAACGAAACATTCCACGAATAAATAAACACAAGCTACGAAAAATCTTGGCCACAGTCGTAGAAATAGCAAAGAAATATAGTTGCCATAGCGTATTATCAACAGATCACGACAAAAACGATATCTGAATGAGGAAAAGAGGCAGGTCCGTCCATATTGGTTCTTACGATCCTATGAAACAATTCCTAGCAACCAGTTTTGTCACAGAGTTCTCGTTGTTGAAAAATCACCCAACTAGTTTGCACGGGAGGTACATATGGATGCTTCATCAACATTACTTAAATCTACAGACGATGAGAGTTATGTCATAACTATAAAGTGTATATGACTACACCTCATTGTTGTTAGATCTGGAGAAATGTTAGCACTTAATAAAATTACCAGTCAGTAAAGTTACCTCTATTTCTAATGTTAATGCATAGATAATATTTAAAATTCACGTCATCTTTTCAAACATTATCAAAAGGTATAATTTGACATAAATGATCACCATGAAGTCAACTCGTTGTCCAAGGTCATGCATTCTAATAAACGAGTGAGCAGTCTTTAACATATATCAGTGCGTTTTTATATTAAATTACTGACCGTTCTACGTCACTATTAACTACTTAGGTTTCAAATAAAATGTATTGCTCGATCGATCGAAAGTGAAGTATAAAGACGATAGGAGTGACCGAGCAAAACTATCGTAGGTGCTTCTACACCTATAAAACGATATAAGCACCTGTAGCAAGCTGAAAGTCTTCCTCAAACTGACGTAGTAGTCTCCGAATGCGCCTCTTTTCGAGCTTTGTCTTGCGCTGTTCTGCCAATAATTCGGGTAGCGGTAGCTCGTGCAAGTTACAGGACTGCTTTTCGAGTGGGGTCAGTGGCGGAGATGGTTCGTGATCACGAAGGTCCGAAGTTATCGAGGACACCGGACCGTCACAGAGATCACTGCTTTCCTTATGAATTACAACATCCAAACGATAGTAAGGCAGCACAACGAACTATTAATACATTTTAAACGATTTGGCTAACTTTTAAGCGCTTCTGATCTATTTTATTGGCATCAGTAAATAATCATTTTATTATTTCCGTTTTCGTACTAAAGTCTCATTATTATTTACTCTTGACCTATCTATGACACACCTTTCACGTTTGCATTAGTACCTCAGAATTAATATCTCTTTCATTTTACCTTATTGGCGAAATTAGCTTCAAAATCTGAACCGGTAATTTGTTGCTGCTGCTGTAAAGGCTGTTGCGGAAACGGTGACTTGAAATCCATTTGGACATGTTCGATGATCGGCTGTAATGCGTCCTCTTTGGCGGATCCCAGTCCGCTTCCAGCTCCCTGGAAGGGGCTTCCACCGATGAGGCGTTTTACGCTACGATAGCGGTCGTACAGTGGCCGCATGAGATCGCGATCGGCCCGCGAACTCGGCCGGCCATGCACGCTCTCGAAGCGCAGTAGAGCTTTCTGAATACACAGTTTTTCCTCGACTACTTGCTCGCGGGTCATATCCTGCAAAGAAAATAAAAAATAAAGTGAGCGCTGTGACGATATTAACCCGTTTTCAAGGTCTTCAAATGTATCCATTGTGATGCGAGGGAAATACGAAATTTACTTATGACATAAAGAATATAAAATTAGGTTTTACACTGAGATGCCATGATTGAAGTTTGCTATTTATTATTTCTCGGGACTCGGTGCTGAAATGAAAATCAATTGCGCATTGGTGTTCATATTTGTTTGGATATTGCAGGTAACATCGACAAGCTCAATGTTTACAATAAATTGAATAGCATTCCATAAAACCCCCGTAACTACGACTTCAGGAAGAAACACAGGACTACGAGTTTGTCCTGAATATTGCGCAATGAGCTCCAAAAAAATCATCCAAAATTGTGATAAAAACGATGAATGATCGCTCTGCTAAAAGCCAGCTTTCAACGGTTAAAAGCCAACTTGAAGTCCTTAAATGTCTTCCTGTGTTACCTTCACAATTTTCATTCCGTTCAAATTATTCATGCCTTCGTCTATTACTTCCACCGACCAACTTATTAATAGTTAATAATTAGTTGGTTTCTTCACAAGCGAAACTACCGCCTCGCTTGTGAAAAAATATGTATAAGGCTATCATCTTTCTTTGTAACGGAGCAGATGACAATCACAGTAGCTTTTCTTGACCCATAAACCAGCACCATACTCGTATCGCAAAGGAGCCTTTTGGACCCCTGAAACAGCAAAACGTTTTGTACCACTCCGATTATCCCATGTGCGGCGCACTCCATGTCTCTTCTTACGTGTCGTTGGCAATCTCGTGCGGTCAAGCCGTCATCTACCAAGCCGAACACCGCCTTGAATATCTTTATGCCGAAAAGCAAGTAGATCTTTCAAAAATAATTTCCAAGCAGGTTATTCAAGGAATCTACCCAGATGTGGCCAATCAGACAGAAAATGCAACCCACACATGATTAATACAAATTGTTTAATTCTTTAGATACAAATAAGCACTTGTGTTTTACTAAACAAAACTGGCTCTTAACAACATCTTAACTTAAAAATTGCGCTAATAATTTCGCTGAAACACTGAAGTTAGTTTATAACGTGTTTTACTGAATCCTTAATATTCCAGCCAACCTTCCAGCATTCAAAATCAATGGTACTAACATTTTTCTAAAAAATAAATCAGGTGGTTATCTCAGCATGATCATTAAATGTAATATCTTACTTCTGTCAGACCGCGTTTCAGTGTTATGTATAGGCAGTTCCACTCGCTCTGGAGCGGCCATGTTGTTATTACAAAAGTTCAGAGCATGCTTAAACTTTTTCCATATTTAAATTTCCCGCCTAGTTTTCCATAATCTAGGGACTTCTGGAGTCGCCAGCGCGGAACTCTATGTTGTTGTCGAAAAATTGGTATGGGCTGCCGCGCCAGAAACCAGCCTCAACGTTGTCAGGAAAATTCATACCAATCGATAGAGATTCACAGTCGAAGATCAAATATTTTTCACTACACCACTCGTAGCACATTAAAAGGTTAATCTTGATTTCTGACCTTCTACCTTTTTGCATAACAAATAAAAACAATTTTATCAAGCCGCACTGTCGTATGTAAAATATATGTTCATAGGTCAAATTAGCGGCGCAAGCTCCATCGTCTGAGTAAAGTATCGGTTTCCAAATGAAAGATTTCGCAGATCTGAATGGAAATGCTATGAGAAACTTTGCTTGTAATCATAATAATAAAGGTCCATTGCTTGATAGTTAAACGTTGCTTGACAGATAAAACGACTGTTAAAATGAAGGCGTAAGAGAAAGAATGAGACGTTTCAAGTAAACTAATTTACTAGTTTTAAACGTTCAAATTTGACTCCTAAGTAGAAGTCTTCAATTAATAAGTTATTACACTAGATATTATTGATTATGTGTTTAATAAAAACTTTCCAAATCAGTACAACTTTATATATTGTTAGCAAGTTTTGCTGCTAGGCCGCCAATTAGGTAAACACAGAACAATCGTTCCTACCAAAAATGCAATAAATTATGGCTCTATGAGTGATACCTCTCTAAAAAGTAAAAACGTTTTCGAACTAAACTTTTCTACTATAATGATAGTTGAATCGCTGTCTAATCGATTTACGCGTAGTCCAAAGACTGTGCTGACAGTAAGTTGTCTGAAATATGATGTCTAGATAATTTTTAAAGCTGACCATCAGCCAACATTTAACGTCCACGGTAGTAGTTTTTGCATTACTTCGTAAGACGGACCCCATACAAATAATGTGCATCGGCGGGGATCGAACCCGTGCACCTACGTGTCCACACACGAATGCATCAAGCCACCGAGCTCGACGAAATATGATGTCTAGGAGATTTTAAAGGTCCGCTTTGACGTGTTCGTTGTCTACCTTGATGAGAGAGCTCATTAGAATAGGCTGCTTTGATCATGTTGGGCTGACACCGGGGTCTGCTTCGTTATTCTTTGACGTGGTTGAAACTTGATGCGACTGGGAGGACCGCCCACCACATGCTGGGCGCCGCCAAGCAGAAATCCTGAAAAGAAGATAAGAAAGGAAGGACGAACTCCAATCGTGGCGACATTTGTTGTCCCTTACAGTCAGGCTGTAACACAGCGACCTTGAAAACTTTTAAACGACTGATCAAATTACGATTTGGCCACCTGGTGGCACGTGTGGTATATAAAAACACGCATTGCAAGTCATCGAATTCACAACGCAAATAGTCTCAGTTATCATTGCTAACTAAAAGCGGGAAAAACACACTGCTTTTCCCTGTGCGTTTATCTCTCAGCGTAAAACTAAATTTGTTAAGTCTGTTGAGACAGTTAAATTTAATATTTAGAAAACAAAATAATTTGCAAACTGGCTAGCAAAATCCACAAGCGTGTGCTATCTCGATGTTTGTGTATCCAGTTGATATGTGGCTCCGTGGCATGGATAAAGCGTTTTTTTGTAATTGTGGCCTCACTCTTAACGGGAGCTACGACACAGCTTGGCTTTTATCATGGAGGACATCACGGTAGGTAGCAATACATAAAGATGCCTACAAGAGTTAAACCCATTATTCATTCTCACATGAGGACGGATATATATGTATATATACAATACTAACCAAACATATTACTAAATTGTAAGTTGACCTTATATGCTGTTTCATTAACTTTACCTCGAAAGAAGTTATTAGACTTTCACGGTCGTTTTTCCTATTGGTAATTTTTAAAATGTCGGCTGAGCCACAACCAAAATGTTCTCGACACAAAAAATTTAGTGGATTCATTTTTCAATTAGAATTATCTCCAGTTCAGTGTCACGCCTGATTCAAATAAGATGGAATTAAAATGCCTTGTTAGATACATTTAAAATGCTCTATTATATCAATCTAAAATTAGTTGCGGCCATAGCAGGTGAACAAACATATACCTTGAGCTTTGGAGCCGGGCAAGCTTTGTAAAACCGTAATCGTTTTTTATTGTTAACGTTATGCTACGCAAATGATTTTATACAAAATGTTATCAATGCTATTCTGCATGTGGTAGACAATTAACGCTCTGCTATATTTTCTCCATCGTAACACAATAAACATTTTCCACCAATAATACGTAGTCCTTCAATTTCAAGCAAATTTATTGAAAGAGCAAGAGAAGTATTGGAACAAACTAGTTATATATCGGTTTGGCCGGGCGACTTAGGTTCATTCCAATCAAGGGGATAACTCCTTTGACAGAGGACGTTTCGTTATGATACGTGTAATGCAGTTTTTGACAATTTAATTACATATACCATATGTAATGAAGATAGATGTCAGTAATAGTTATCTTGATGCATGCGTAGAGCAGATTCCAAAGGATCTTGGCTGTGTACCCCGAAAAAATATCGTTGACAACATTTTTCCTAACTGGAAAGTAAGCTTTTAAACTTCTCTAAAGGTTTATGCGCTTAGCTTAAAACGTACTGTGCTCGATGTTTCTAGTATATTTATTCAACACTGTATTTGTGTCGTAGCTAGATCGAGTCAAGGCTTCCTTGCATCCAAACTGACGGCTGGATGAGAAATGTATACTTGTGGCAAGTAATTACTTTCGCTCAAATTAAATTCGCATGCGAGGCGTAGCAGACGCCACTTATTGAATGGATAATGTTTACTGATTAGGGTGTGCGCGGCTTTCAAATACATTTAATAGATTAATAGAATACGGATGGCGGGATAAATTGGTAAGCATTTGCGACCTGCAAGATAACCCACTATTAGCTGAGATACTCTTTATCTTCTTGGAGATTCCCGTAGTAAACTGGAAATTTCTCTTCGGCAATCAGTGCAATGAAAAATTATAAAATATTTTCGGGCACACAACAGACACCTCTACGTTTATAAACTATTTATAGTACTTTTATTCATAGTAAAAAACACAAATTATATAGAAATGACCAAGTGTGTACTCTTCGTAATAAGGTAAACGTGAGACAACGTGCGCAAAGCCCAGTAGGACACTGTCGACCCAGTTACGGAACTGCCGTAATAATGTAACACTCGATCGTACCGGTTAAGTTCAAAAGTTCAAGAGAATTAAAAATAATTATTACTATTTTGTGTTGAGTTTTTAGTGAGCCAGAGATTAGCGAGACACTGCTTACGCTAGCTAAAACTTAGTTACAAAGGTGGTATTCTTAGTCCCCTTTTCTTTGTTTATGTCTAGTACTATCAATATTCCTTAGTTAAGGATGCAATTTAGTTATCTGACTGCGATAGTGAAAGTTCGTGATACATCAAATAATGCTCCACGATGCTCACGATATAGCAGCAACGCTTGCATGTACTATATTGATATGAAATTATTTTATTACCATTAATAGTAAGAGCACTTCTAGTTCTCTTTTCAGGCGGCTACGAAGGATATGGCCTAAGCCAAGGTGGTGTTGGCGGCGCCTACGGTGGGGACGCCCATGGAAAGCTAACGCTAGATGCAGCAGCAGGCTTCCACGGTCTTGGCAACGGAGCAGTTCAACAGAGAACTCATGGCCACATTGTGGGAGGCATCGCTGTAGGAAAACATGGAGGCCCTAATGGCATACACAAGTCCAAAAGTTTCGCTTCGACAATTAGATTTAACCCAATGCCCGTACCTCTGTATAACTTAATCGGGTTTTTCTCACTTGTTGGAATCGAGGTCGTTGTTTTCTTTGTAGTCAAATGAGAATATCCGAGTATCCCTTATATTACGAATGAGAAAGTAAATATATTTATTATTCTGAATGATCTAATTTTATATATATAGTGTAAACTCACCATTTATGTAAAGGTAGGAACTTCGGCCATCATGGAAGTATACCGGGTTATTACAATAATGGACACAATCGTGTATTCTATAAAAACGAAGAAGGCAATGGGGCAGAAAATGCCTACGGCGGATCTTAAAAAAATTCTAACAGCTATGAACAAAGCGGATCGTATAATAGTAACGATCATTTAAATAAAGTTCACGCTAGTGGTTTCGGCGTCTACAATGGCTACGGCAATGGAGGACACCGAAGCCTTCTCAATGAAGGCTACGGAAATCATGTAACTTTTGTCCAGTTAGATACTAAAAAGTCACATTTAAGAGATTTTTTGCTAATTCCATTGAATTCCTTGAGTCGCTGACCCACACTTATTTAGATTCAGCAGACATTAAAATAATGGCTTTATTATTGTAATCAGTAAACATATTTTTTACATTGAGAACTAGTAACATATTAATTAATTAGTAATATATTTTACAGGTCAGCAACAGCAATGCACATTCGTATATCCAACGAGCGTGTCCACATTGATTATTTAGGTTAAACGTGGTAAAAGTCACGTAGTGTATTCGTTCAAAATGCGCACACACATGCTTTCACCAGCTCAAACAGAAATGTTGTTCTTATGTAATTAGCAATTTCTTCCGTACGTGAATCAATCTTTCAACAGAGGTGTTATTACTGACATCAGGAATGAATAGAAATTTACGGTTAAATACTTGACTAAAATAATTATCGATTTTCTTGTAGTTGTCTATACTCTTAAAATTTTTCAGTGGCTATCGGACATGGCGAACCAATTCTGGTTTTTAGTACCTTATTAACATTACCACACGTAGAATATCATATTAGCCATCACGTCATGGTGTGCTGTTTCTCTGATTCAGCTCAATCGATAACACCAAATTAAGTATGACACAATGACCACTAACGCCATTAGCGCAGCCACTTTACAAAAATTACGCATATCCACAACCTAAAAAATGTCTATGAAGCGTCGCAACGCTTCGCTACCGACATTATGAAATTTAATGTTCGGAAGTCGCAAGCTGGACCTGATGCAAAAGTTTTCAAGGCCATATTTAGGGTTAACAGCGACATCAAATACTCTTCCTTACGTGTCAAGGAGCATTGAGGTGCAGTCCATACTTGGCAACTGACATAAGCTGTACTCACTCATAGCATGATATGAGTTACTGACATAGCCACGATGACACGCCTTCTTAAAAACTACGAGAATTTTTAAAATACTCTATTTTGAGCATCGTAAGTAATACACCAAATGAAGTATTTAACTTCCAGGCTTATTAGCCGGCTCAGAACGTTTGTTGAATTTTGTTTCTTTGGTTAAGACTATTAGTATTACATACTGATCCAGGCTTAATCTGGGTGACGCGTGTCAAAAATGTTTATCAATCTTAGGTGTATCATTCAACCTGGTATACATGCGTTCCAATGAGAGATTCTGATATATCCTTATATATTTCGAGTCCACCATGCGGTCAAGTAACATATCCTACCAAGATCTAAAATACTTATGGAAAAGGCAGTAACGGTCAACCTATATATATCACATGGAAGAGAGAATACGATTTTGAAGGCTCTTAAATTTTTAATGCACAAGTAGTAAGAAGCTAAAGGTAATTACTCACCGTGATAAAGCAGCCGACACGTGCTTGCGTCATGTAGCACTTTTTATTACATATTCTATATATTACGCACTGCGCAGAATTACGGCCAACAAAGCGGACGTCATTTGAACAATTACGCCAATTATGGTGGAGGTGAAGCTGGGTATCGTGGACAGCAGACTGTTAGAAGCAATCTGCCTTATGTAACTAATTACACATCCATCGGCACCGTGGGAAGATAGCATCATAAGTTCGGTGCTATGCAACCATACCTTTACAAAAATTGTTATCATGGCTACCCTGCCTGCGGATATTACTACAGAAAAGGTAAGATTCAGCTGTTTCACGGCCTAGTTTCGGGCCACGCAGTTGCGACAGTTCTGATTGGTCTTATGGTTTAATCTCTCAGCGGACAATATTCATATCAAAATATATCTTAATTTCGTTCGCTAATTTTCTTTGACATCTTCTTTTGAAACTCCGCTAAATGCAAATTTTAGCAAGTGTCTTTTTTTAAATCAAAATCACTCTTAATTCTGGGAATTTGAATTATTTAACCAGTTTTTTTTAACTTTTTTAACATGTTATCCTTCTCAGTTTACTGCGCTATGACTTAATCGTATGCCCATTACACTATCTATGCAACAGCAGTATAGGTAGAAACATGTTTTAGGCCTGCTACCAATATTTATCTTCAAAATCCTGATGAGTCCTGATGAATAACCTCGTAGCTTTTTCAAGTGCGAATAATGAAGTATAGTGAACAATAAAACTTACCTCCACTGTAGAATACGTCACTGACTAAATTGCTAACCTGTTATCCTGATTCCAGGTTTCCTCTCTGGAAGTTTCCGTAGGAATAGCTGTGGCAAGACGGATCGATAAAAGTAGTGCTTGTGAAAAAGGATAGGTCGTGTATGATTATTATATTTCCTCCCTTCCAATACGCTCACCCTTTCGCCATGCCTGCTCGTTATAGCAATTTCATAAACATTCATAGGCCTGGGCGACCAAAGTCTGCGTACAAATACTTCCTATTTTTTCCTAAGTAACATGACACCCAACAATTGTCGTGTAAAATTGGACTTCACAATGTTTAATAATAATAAATTAATTCTGCTGTACAATCATATGAATGGTCTATTCATTTGAGGATTATAAGCGTATCGATCATGTACAGTTACTAAAAGTTGGTTATTGCAATAATTGGTTAAACCACGTTATTTATTCTAACAAGATAAATGGTCTGAATTGTGACATAATATTTCTAGTAGTATTTTAGGGATTGTTTAAGAAATACGCATGAAAAGTTTATGCAGGCATACTAAACATATGTGTATATCTGCAGGGGATGCATTGATACCACGACGCGGGCAAACATAGATCCACGTACACTTATGTCGCCGTAAATAGCTATTGTGTGCCGCATCGCTAAGTCTCTCAGACAAAACCCTTTCAACTGTCGGAGTGAGCTAGACCAGTTCAACGTTGTGAGTCGGCTTTCCTATTACATTAATGTGCCGCGCAAACGTGGGTCTCTCCTTGAGTAAAACACCGAGTCGTTTGGAAGCGCCAACCATAAAGTCAGATATGTGCAACTCGGGCATATTTGAAAAATAAAAGTCTCTTGCAGCTTACTTCCGAGTGACTGAAGCTGGGTCGTTATAATCTGTCTACAGTATTACAAATGCAAGCGTCACTTAATCGCCTCAATAGACGTTCTTGCACTTAAGGAAAACAAAAATAAGAAGAGTAGGCATAGTAGAATATAGTAAGGCAGTAGCTCATATAAAATATACAACGGTGTTCCTTTTTACTAAGCTCAAGGGTGAAACACCATACTTGCATCCGTTATATTCCGACGTCAACTGCTCTAAAACTGCATTGATGATTTGTTTAGGTATTTCTATTGTCTCTTAACAAAATAGAGTAACGCAAGACAAAGATTTCTTGTTGTGTAACTTTAACGCACCCGTATCATGATTCGATAGATTGCTTAACCGTGAAATAGAGCTATTTCTCTATTCAGTCTTTACAATCCAGCTTTACCGAATTACGAAAGATAAACGTTACGTGTCATTGCGGGCTATTCTTAACAGCAAAAGAGATACCGTACCCATCCTAACGATTGAGAAGCTTTGGTTACTCGCCACGGCACACGTGATCGTAAAAACTGATCGACGCAGTGTCTCGCCTGCGTTTATACTGTCAAATTACTGAATCCATTCATAGTGATATTAGAGAAACCGCAGGCAGTGACGTTTCTTCTGGAGTCGACATCCATTTTCTCAAACGGTCAATCAAATGTATGGGTTGCTGTCAATTTGGTAATGTAGCAGACCGTACGGATTTCTGAATGTGAAACACATGGTCGATTACCATGTTTCCGGATTACACGATATTATATAAAGTATCTCTTAAAAAAATTCGATAGTACGATCAGACAACTGTTGGTCCGTTGCTGCAAGAGTCCTAAAAAAAAGCTCATCTATTGCGTATTTGGTCTTTCACATTCTGAGTTTGCTTGTTCATAGGGTCGACAATTCAGCAGCTTGTTAAGAAATATTATGTACACTACCAACGGAAATATTATGTATTCTGACGTATCACTTGGAACAATGCTCCCGAATTGTTCCCTTATTGTTTAACGTTTTCTCTTAAGAATCTCGCACCATTTAGTGTTGTTCTAGTGCTACGTGGGACTAATTAATTTATCTTAATTTCACAGAATTTCATTTCACACGTTGATTTATATTCTGGCCGTTTAATAGGTGTCAGCATAACTGACTTCTTGCAATCCGTCTTTCACACGAAAAAACCAAACACTAGTTGTTTTGGAGATCTGTACCATTGCTACGGGCCAAAATTTTAACAAAATGAGCTAGATCTCACACAGCAACCTACTCGTCATGATGGCCACGGGTCGTACAGGCACACACAAAATATAATATGTAGAGCGGCCTATTATGTTTAGCTAAATGGGTCTTCCAAATGAAAGACTCGAAGTGAACCTAAAGGAAAACACCGATGGCCTATCGGATCTAACCCTTTATGAGTAGTGTGGCCCGGATGGCACAGCAACAGCTGAAAGGACTAATCGGTACTGAAATGCCTTAATTTATTTGGTGTATCTTTGATTCTCAACGTTTTTAGTGCACGTCGCCCACTGGAAGTTATCAAGATATGCGAGCTGATTGCACATTCAATCCAATTTATGTTTGCATAGGCACATAAAGGAAGTGGGTCAACGACCTGTCTAGACTACCAATTTTTATACATGTGTCCGGTATACAAGTGTGCAAGATGTGGTCCAGTTAGCCGGCTCTATAAGAAAACTCATTGTCAGAAACAGTGGGAACGTAGGTGCTGATAACAGAAAATTTTTAAAAGTTCTTACAAACATATAGTATCTGAACCCGCTTTCCTTATTCGCTACTTTATCTATGCGATAATAAATAGAATAGCGATATGAGACATCCTATGGTTTGGTTTTTAGCAGGAACAATTGCAAGTCATACACACATTTTCTTCTCCGTGTTTTCAAATAACCAAGTACAATAACCTGAACAATAACATTACCATTATAAGCTGGGCAAATATGGAAAAGGATTTCCTAGTAACACCAAAAACAGTGGATTGAATGTTCCGCGCTAGGAATTTAATAAATCATTGCATTGTTACTCCTCTACTGTATCCACTGAATCCTAACAGGTATGTACGTGACTCCAACATTATGTGATTATCGTAGGTAGTGGTAGGGAATCCAATCGCTTCGAATGAACACTCTCTAACCTTACGGTAGTCCCTTTTGTCCATGGTCTGTATATTAACACAAAGCTCTTGTCTAGAGTTTGGAAAATGATATTATATGAACAAGCATTCTTTTTAAATATTTATTACAAGAAAATTGATTGAAAATAAAATTGATCTACTTTGTAGCTGAAAATTCCCACGTATGAAATTTTGTGTAATATATTGATGTTGCTTATTAAATATAAACAAACTATCGCCGGCATATTCACGTGTAAAAACAACATGAATAAAATCTTATTTATCTGCTTGAATAGATTGCAGTGTGTTAATATGAAATGCGATTATGGAATGTGTTAATTGACACTGAATTAGGTCTCTGTTCTTTTAGATTATCAACGAGTTGGGTGTCTGCCTCCTGACAGGGGAAATGTTGATAACGGGCGTATGCCAACTATAGGTAATAGCCTCTTTAGAAAACAATAATAATTTTCAATTTTCTAGTGCAATCAATGTTAAAATCAATTAAATAAGACGCAGCAACTATACGTCGAGTTCAAAAAAGAGAGTAAAAAAGCTCATTTACTACAGATAACACATGCCTGAAAAATGTTTGACACCGCTGACCTTAGTATTGGTGTATGTTTGTACCCGTTTGTTAGTACAATGATAAACAGTTCTCATACCTCCACTTCTTCGGGGCGGCACGCGCACCGCCGTTTATCTGCCAGAACGCTGAGTGTATCATTGAAAGCGCGCTCGAGTTTCTCCGAACAGGCTTTCTCTTGGTTATCGTTGGGGCAAAAGCGTTGCCAACTCAAATAAGCCAGTTCTGGAAGCGGATCCTCTTCACTAAGCAAAACTACAAACATATATAACAACAAATACAATTTAACTACATGTCCTAAAAAATCTGCGAAGTGCGCGAATACTCAGCTTCGGCGTTTTGTCAAAAAGTCTAGAGTTAGCCTTATAAAGCACAAAGCAATTTTCGATCATTTTTAATATAAAATATATCCGACGGATATTTTGTGTTTCATCCGATATTGACGTAATCATGAGCTTCCCACAAATACTATTATACAGCTATTACATGCCAATCGCAAATTTTTCATTCGCTTTTTTGCCATGTACAAGCAACCTACCTTTCAGTTCTTTGCGGATAATTGTAAGCTCTTGAAGGAGCTCTCGGCATTCAGACTCATTCATTTTTTCAGCATGCGACGGCCGGTGACCATATTTAGCCTCAAAATTGACTTCGAACGCAAGAATCTTCTTCTTAAGAGCACGCATTCGCTTGCTCAGTTGGCGCTGTTGATGGTTTTCTGAGCTGGACCCACTGCTTCTGTCCATGGCCTTACCGTGACCGTAGCTAACAGAAGCGCCAAGAAAGTCGTTTTCTCCGACCGGCGGAGAAGGTGGTAAACGCATCTCATCGTCAACAAGGCGCTCGCTACGGTTGTTAAGGTAGCCACGGAAAGCAGATGGTGATAGAGGCGCCTCAACGGAGTTGGCCTTATGGAAAGGTATTGCTGGCGCCGCAAGAGTCGGCACTATGGGCCAGGAGAAGCGATGCTCAGACAGCTGTGGTTCTTCGCCATGTGCCAGATCCAGGGGTGGCACCTCACTGTTCACC
>MNPL01017289.1:32560-65619 GCA_002081605.1 Tropilaelaps mercedesae | reverse complement strand
TATATATATATATATATATATATGTATATATATATATATAGATATATATATAGAGAGAGAGAGAGAGAAAGAATATAGAACGGGGTGGGGAAACGCACGTTAGCACAATTACATATGGGTAATTGTGTTTACGGGCGTTTAATATCAATCAAATCTACAGCCTACCTCAGCAAAGTAGACAAAGCGATTTCTAATGTCCTCAAGGTGCAGTCACATTACACGAATGACTTCTTTTCCTACTCTTCGCTATCATGTGATGAGTAGATCAAAATCCACACAAACCCAGATGTATTATAAGCGCTCCAATTTTTCGTCTAAGTGATATTGTATCTATAGCGTACTCTCGCGGGTACACCACATCGATATGGACAGGTCAACACAAACACCCAGAAACATCCGAGTATACATAGATATGAACAATGTCTATATATGTTTAGATAGCTTGTACTTCTCGGTCGTTGTTCAACAACACGATACTTCATACAATAACAGACATACAACAACACCGACATCCTATTGCAATTTCTCTTATAGCAGCGCAAAGGAGAAGGTTATCCGGCCGCCGATAACTCATATTCATGAATATGCATAGCTTCTCTGCTCGTTGACTCCGTTCACTGGGATAGAAGAGGCATTGGATTTCGCATTGTGTCGTTTTGTACGCTAGCATCCGGCCTTGTGTACAGAGAACAGTTACCTAGCCAGCGTATATGTGTATGTATTCGTTCGGGGGCTATCATAGCAACGCTACACCAGTTCGTGGCTCTATAGGTCGGTCCAACGGTCGGTCCATGGTCCGTGACTCTTTCGCTTGATGGCACTCAGCTCTCAGTTTTGTCACTCTCTTCGTTACTAATGGGATCCCCCCTCCTCTTCAACATCCTCAGATAATAACAGCCAGAGAAAAGCGCTAAAAAGAGGTAGAAGTAGGAGTAAAGGTTGGAGACTCTTCTATTTTATTTGTGCAGAGCTTAAGAGATAGAAAGAGAGAGAAAGAGAGGGTGGGAGAAGAAATGTCTTAGCTGGTGCTTCAGTTGTTGCTTTACCCTGCGATAGGAACAGCATGTGTTTGTTGTTAGCGGTGTAATTGTTAACAATAAAATAAAGCGTGGTCGTGCTTGATTGACTCTTCGGGTCGAAAACGAATCCGATGACAGAGGTCGTCGTTGACTATGATGGTGTTATTAAACATAGCGAAATTTTTAAAAGTTAGTGATTCATCAACCATAATGAATGTTTGAAAAAGTCATTAAGGCTTTTTTTTGCATAATTTTATGTTTAACCCAGTCATTTTGCTAATAAAATCTTGCCGGCGTAGCTGACTACAAGATTTTCATATTCGTTCGTATGTTTCTTCATTTGCTGCTTTAGACCACTCTTAATTGAAACGTTTAAATGACTAAATGTGAACAATTTTTAGGTGGTCCACGTCTACTGATGAGGTCATCGGCAACCGACCACACTGTTCTGCCTCCTCCTAAGCTATGACACCTGGCGTCGTTGAACCCACGTTCCTCCTAAGCGTCGGAGCGATTACCTGTTTTCCTATCTACTGAGCTGAAACTCTACCGGCGGAATTACAGACAAGTACGAGAAACAACCATATGTTGACCTGCGCCGCGTGGGGTCCTGAAGTGCAAGCAGGTAAAATATTTATCGTTGCATTGCGTCGTAGCAACGTGAAGCAGTTAGCTGGTAATTAGTAACGCTAGGCTCCATGTCGAAAACTCCTCGTTTATATTTGAAAGTCTCCGTTACTTCGAACTGTCTATTCGTTAACGGCAGTTTGATATGCTGATTTAACACCGTCTACGGATTGCTCATCAACAATTTGTCCCTCGATAGCTAAACTAAAAAAAATAACGAATAGCCCTTGCATCTGCTATCATGAGTACAAACAATGAAGACCTGCAATTAAAGCGCGACACCTTCGGTACTGAACCCTCAATCATAGCATTCACAGAGCCACTAAAGATTAAGTCATTCAATATGGCAAATTAACGTTATTTAAATTGAATCGCTTTACTTATCTGTCTCTCCATTCTCGGATATTAAAAGTGCATGACTATAACATGCACCTGAATCATACGCTACGTAAATTTACAGTGGTAGAAAATTTCAGCTGGCTCATGTATTGCCTTTTTTCAGCATATAGATATTTTATTGTCAATAAACCTTGTTAGGTAACAGAGTCACCTGTGTGAACTAGCTTTTGCATCATATATATATATATCAAACTGTTCCAGCCGGATTCGAAAGGAAGGCATTATATTAGAGAATGTGAATTTACTGCGTTACAAGTAGGCCTAGCTCCTCTGTTTCCGATCCAAGTCGATTGAAGAACGTGCTACCTATATGGTTTCCCTGTCCCAGTGGTTCGGCTCTATGATGTGCTATGGCCTTCGATCCGAGTAACATCTAGGCCCTCGCGAAACCCCCTATTTGCTCCCGTCGACACATTCCTACAGATGAGTCTTCCGATACAGGAGATTGAAGTCTCGTTCATACGAGCAGACATGAACAGAGTCCAGTTATTATTCACCGCCCGCCCGTCGCGCGCGTTCTCAATCTCCTTTCCGCGGAAAAGTGCAAACATTTGCAAAACTTGTGAACAATACCAAACAGACAACAACAATGTGAATGACTTCCTGACTCCAGCAGACTTTTTGTGCGTCGTCAATGTTTTTCTCCCGGCCCAATCCTCGTTCACACACATGCCTCGTCTTCTGTAGCTTCGCCAGTGTCCTCAATAGCTTCGTTCCTCATCTCTTGTGTCTTCCCAAGCTGTCGCATTCCCTTCTATTATTGCCTCCCTTGGTCTGTTTTCTAGGTGCTTGTTTGTGTCTGGCTGTGCGTGCGTGCGCTTGTGGTGTGTGCGTGTCTGTATGCTTTGCGTCTCTAAAGCACGAAGAGGGAGGCTGGAACAGACAGTACAGCACAACAGTGGACGGCTTAGCTTCGGTAGCTTTGAAGCCGCAGATGCACGATTTGTTGACGCCCATCGGCCAAGCTTGGTATGTCGTCCGTCGAGAATTCTAAAAGACGACGAAGACGGGACGTAAGAAGGCAAAACATAGAGGCGAAATCGAGAAAGAGAGAAAGAAATGTAGAGAATGGAAGACACGGTGCGAGGTAGAAGAGACTTCGTAGAAACGAGGCGTTCACACAACGCCAGCAAACGCCCATCACAACCACAAGAAATGACATCGTCTTCGTCAGCCCATCGTCACCATCAACGGCTGAGCCAACGTCGGGAATCAGGGAAGCACAATGGCCAGAGGGACGAGCGCTGAAAAGATTGGATTCTAGTTTTTCCCAGAGTTGGGATCGGCTTTGCCTTTTTCTCTTGTTTTCTCGCCGGTTTTGGAAACGGGACCCTTAAACATATAGACTAACGCCTTGCTCGGTTCTCCGGCAATGCCGACTGAGGCATAGCACCACCCGTGGCACTGTCACCCACCACGAAGGAAATTGAAGTGGAGCTAAACAAGACGAGTAAAACAATGGGTATTTTGGGAAATGTATGTATGAAGATATCTATTTGGTTGCACCAACCTCTATATAGTAATAGTCACCAATAGACAGTTGTCAATGTCTTGTTGGATATATATGTGTATATCTACAGGCATGGTTAACTGTCTTGTTCTTATTGAAAAAAAAATTATAGTACTAACACTTGCCTCTATGTGCGTGGAATATATAGGAATTGAACTGCAGCAAACATAATGTTATCGTTATGCATCGCAGGTGGCATTATATTGCGTAATTACTGTGAAAAACATAATTACTTCTATACTTATTCTCTTTTGGGCATCACACAACTAATGGAAGGTAATTCAAGAGAATCACTTAAACAACTGTAATGATCTGTGGCTACAATCGTATTCAAAATAAAGTGGCTAGCGTTTTTATCGCTTTCTGTCTAGATTTGATAATCTTCCAAAGAAAAGTCGGAATGCACCGAGATTTCATCAGCTATCTCCGTACACAGGCTAGAGCGCTTTGTGAAAATACACAACAAGCTCTCTATTACACAATCGTAGAATCTCTGCACGCAAGCTATTCACGCCTACGCAATACACCCATTATGCGTGCATAATTCACCCAGTGTCTGTCATGTATTCAATCTCTCCCTGTCGATTAGCATTTTTTTCAACCATTTAAAAAGTAGGCTTCCATCTGAAACTGTCCTGTTGGTTAAACCTCGACGATCAGCTTGTAGGGCATTACCCATTCAGATCCGCATAGCGGATCGGGGGTGACGGCATAAGCCAGCAAAGTTCTATGCTTTCGACGAGGCTGTCATTAGTTCGTTACGCATGCTAGCTGCCGTGTTTAGAAGTCAGCGTCTATGCTTCTGTCCGTCTATCAGCGCAATCACACTCAAACTAAAAAGCATTCAGACAATCGAGGCCTATCAGAGCCTACCGCTCTCTACCTCTCTCACTCTCTAGGTCGAACAAATCCACTTCTCTCTGTCTCCCGTCGGCGACCTCTGCCTCTTAGCTACGCCATTCAATTAGTGGTCTCTTCGTTAACGAGCGCATTTTAAACAAAATGGGCTTGACGTTACGTTCACCCATCGGTGAAATGTGGACGTCCCGATCGCCGCCTGTAGACTCTTTCTCTCTCGTGGACTCTCACCCCATGAATGCAACTGTATATCTTACATGATAAATATAAAGCTTACTTTCACTTACGAGAAAAGAGAGAGAAAAACGAAGGAACTTGTTGTATGAGGAGTGGATTAGGAGAGACGACGAATTCACTTCAAGCTTTTGTCAGCGAATGGTCGAGTCGTCTTCTCACCCGATTAATTTCTTCATCTACCAATGAGAACTCAATCTTATTGTAGTGATAGACTTACGCGCTCAAATACTCGAATTGGGCCGCACAGATAAATGGCTTACGCTGGGACGACAGTCACATCAGACACTGCTAGGGTAGACGTTGAGTGTGTACGCCTAACTACAAGGGTATTGAGCAATGGGCTCGCAAGCATTGCTTACGCTATCGTATAACGAGAAAGCTAGTATTAGGCATCGTCACTACTTTTAACGAAAGCTAAGATAAGAATGTTCTCACATTAAGAACAAATTTGCGATTCAATATGAGGCTCCAGGATATCCATTTTTCCTGCTTCTTTTCGCGACGTGGGTGAACTTTGCATAGATCTGGTCGATATCGTAATAGGCAATATATTAGCGACCTTTTATTCTGCGAAGCTCTATTTATTGTGCTGAATCCGGCAGAGTCTTGTACGGTTGCTTTTTGTAAATTCTTGTTCGCCAGTCTGCTTTAGCAAATTAAACGAGGGTGAGGGTCAAACACTTTTGCGCCTGTCTGGCTCTGCCTCCAAGCAAGATGCTGCAACGGCACCACCCTTCCACTCAACCTGAATCAGTGTTTGAGTGTCCAATTAAAGAAAAAGGGGTAAAAGCTAACAACGATAGCACACTAAGTAAGATTATTGAAAGGACAGTGACGATAGCGAAATTCCTTCATAAAGTGATAAACAGAACGGGTTTAAACGTAATCTTTTCCTTGAAAGAAAATTATTTTATTGCATATAAATGCTTACAGCTTCTGATCACCACTAACTGTGAATCGACTTTCTTTTAAAGTAACATATTCGTGTATCATTTGCTGGCTACAAGATCGAACTTACAATGTAAACACCGAGGGACTACGTATGGATGGAATCTTCATGTTGACCTATCTTCTTCCTGTGAGGAAATGTAATATAGGCGTTCGATGGCGTCAGAAAAACGTTATCGACGTTGTCGTTGACGTCTTCACTCTGGCCTTCAGGATCTACGAGCCCAAATATCAACAAAGACAGATCAGTCGCCACAAGGCGCGCTATGCTGTACAGCCGCAAGAAATCAGCCGCAAACGCGCGGGTGACTTTGTCATTGTCGTCCACAATGCACCAGCGAAGAGCATTTTCTCTGCCTGGATGGTGGCTGTCGTTAGGTGAGCTATATTGAGAGCTGAACCGGCAGTAGATCTGACACGAGACAAATGAAAACAGCAGCTCGTCGTGTCTGCATCGTGCGCGGTTTGAACAAGAACATCGTATGAGTCCCAAATAGATGAATGAATGACATCTGTCCCCCATGGCCCCACGACAAGGCAAACCCGAAGTACATCGAGCAGATAGCGAATGGTGTCGCTCGGTTGCTGTAGGTCAGAGGCCCGCTTCTTCTTTTGCAGCTGATATATCTACTGTTGAGTATCTTTGCGACTGGAAGACGGGGCACCTTGAAGGAAATATACTATAGGCATCTTGCTCATATAGCAGCGGCGAATCAGGTAACAAACAGCATGTGGCGGTGCAACCTAAGGTGGATGTGCAAACGTTATACAGTAGGCGGCTGTAGGAGTCGCATAGATATAGTTTCGTACAGATGCTGTGGGCAATTCGGGGTGAGAAAGGAGCCTACCGACAACGCTGAAGTAAAGATAGGGCCACAAAATAAATGGCATGCCTATTTTACATCCTATACTGTAGTTGGTGTGCACTCTTCTGATCTACTATGATCACAAAGTACTTTTTTCACGCGAAGATTACACTACTCTTACAGCCCACACTGACCAGCAATCCTGAGGCAAACTAATGATTTTTTTAACAATACAATTAACATAGAAATGCCACATTTCGATGCTAGTTATGTTTAAGCATCAAAATGTGGCATCAACCCGCCACAATATCTTATATGAATAGTTCTGAAGGCACAAATACAGTGAGACCTAATGTTACAGCAGGATACTCTGCAAAAGCTCTTTTAGTTCCCGCAACAAGTGCTAGACTCGTTCATAGGATATGAATGTTGTAATCTTAAGAGATACATTCTCTTTTGTACTATTTGTTCTTTTCCTGAATTAAATGAATATTAAGCATTATATAATGAACTGAATATTGCACATCACGAGTTGACTTCAAATATTATTTTACCGGTTATTATTCTTATACTATTAATATATAGATAAAAATATATCAGCTTACAGTACTCTTTTTATCGACTATGCTTCCTTAGTTTACTGTTCTTACCATCCTCATCAAATCAAATGCTTATTTTAAAGGCAGCATCACACTAGTGCTGCCTCGTAGGGCCCAGAATGTGCCTCCGTAGGGAGTTTAAATTGATTCGTTTAAATTGATCTTGGCGGGTAAGAACACAGCAGGGAAAACTGTTGATCGTGCATGAACAGACATCGAGACAACCCACGCGACCAATGGCAAGTTAGAGCAACTCTATCTTGCGATAATACCTGGACACATGTTTGCCATTGATATACGACCTTTTTATTTTTTTTTACGACGACGATTTTTTTTTTATTTCCTTTTTACGACGAAAATTTATGCTTAGGCAATTTTTTGTAGCCAAAACAACGAACACAGACAACTGTTCCTGCAAAAATTTGCCTACGTGTCAAACATGGTTCAATATTATGCTGCTTAAACATTATTTTTCATGTGGACCTAATTAAAATTATTTTCAACTTGAACGATGAGCGTAAACATTGATCATCGTTCACTGGCATAGCTGCAAAAATCTGGGTATTCATGAAAAATATTTTCCACATCTGATTTTTTTGTATGTCCAAAAAATTTAACATGACTGCTCTGATTGCGTTGACGTGCTGGAATATGCACTCGTAAAATGCTTAATCGCCAAATTAAAGTAGGTATGTAAAATATAATTAATGAAGTGTCAAAAATGCTCCACCAAATGCCCCTTAAGGCACAATTAACCACTCTATGTGCTGCTTATTGCAACTTAGTTCTTACCTACGGTGCGCTTGTGAACAACTGCACTGTGTGTTCTTTTTTGTCTTGTATCTAGACTGCTCGAACGGATAGGAATTCTAAAGAACAACCACTATTAGTGTAACGATGATTTACAAGCTAACGCACAGTAAGACATGCAAGTTTAGCGACAAATTATTTTATTGGAAGGCACCACACCTTTTTAGTATGAATAAGATCATTATTACATTATAAATCATTGCCTTATGTATAATAATTATGCATTGTTAACAAACTATCCTGTTTTGATCGTTCAATATTGTTATGACAAGACTGCAATACAAATGAATTTGACTCTCGCCTCAACGATAATTAACATATTAAAAGACCCACTTGCTGGCTGTCGGATTAATTCAGGCAGGATTTCAGGCTGATTCGCGCAGCATTACATTTTAGCCTTACCATTTTAATGAAAAAAAATTAAACGAAACCTTGTTATACTATACTAAAACTATATTAAAACGGCACGTATTAAACTAACCCTAACTCTAGGCAGATACACGTACGTTCGCCGTATTCATCAACAGAAGGTATGATTGCAAAAAACTTTTTTCTTACCTAACGCAGAACATCGATCACCCTTTTACAGAAACGCAATTCTTTATTTTTTGTGGCATTATTCATCTGGCATAATAAACTTAAAAATTCGAACAATACAAAAATAGCCCTTTCGTCAATGCGTTGAAACTATGAAATGCTGGACCTCGCAGATATTTCAGACGCGACTGATTTCTCTTCAAACAAGGTCTAAAGGCATGACCAGTCAAAAAACTCGTTGCTTTTCAGCCGAATGGGTGCTATCGCAGTGTTTTTTCAGCACTACCTAAAATGATTTTAGAACTGAACACACCTGTTACGAAAAAATTGACCCAAGTCAGTATAAAATTAGAACCCTCCACTTACATGAAAAGAAGTACATCTCCTAGAAGTATTCCATATCGTACATACAATTGCGAATTCCGCCAGAATACGTATTAATTAAATTTATTTAAATGTCAGTACCTGCGGCATTTTCTCATGTATAGTCGTTATTTATTACACTACGAGCATTATTTAAGAAGGAAAACTAGCTTTTATTTACCGATTCATTGGTTTGACTACAATTCTTACCATATTCTATGGACTCTATCAGAGTCGGGTTGCACCATAATTGTAGGAATTTGTATTTAGGAACTCAGCTAGTATATTTGACCTCCGACAGGAATACAGTGACAACCAGTATAATTAACCTACCAACCGTAGACATTAAATTTTCCACAGTGGGCATACGGCTGTACTGCCAAATTACGTATTACATCGCATGTACGATTAGGGTTTCGTTTGATCCTTAAATTATATTTTGTTTTTATTCACGATTCCATAGAAATCACACGCAGTGAAATTGTACATATGACACAGTTTGTGTTTCATTAAAAGACATGCTCCGCATGCTGTATGATACAAACATGATATCCAAAATATCAGTAAAAGCAACTCGGACAAATCCTTTTGGTATTGAATAATAATGTTTAGCGTTACCGGGAGACAGTAGGTTAGGGATTAATACCATGAAACAAGTAAACACATTCGTAGTAGCCCACCATTGCATACATCTTTTTGGTCAATTTTTTAAGTAGGTAAAATTTTGTGCAGTAACGTGCTCCCTCAGCCTTTTATTATATGCCATGTTTTATTTCTTCTGCAAGTCGTGAGAAGTGTACTACACATTACGCTGTAAAATGAATTAATCATTTGCGCAAGTGCTTGAGAAAAACTACTTGTTCGGTAGTATAACCTGCTTTATATTTGAAAACAAAAAAGCCAACCTTCGAGATAATTCGGATTTATCATAAACGAAAGACATATTTGTTTATTTAAGAGTGCTTATCTTAAAATTTCCGTCAGGCCATATTTTGAATTCAATACAGGGTTGCATGAGAGCTAAGTAGGAAAAAATCGAACAAAATAACTTTGTGTCCTTTACACAGAATATGTTTGGCAGTCAATATATGATATGTTCAGCCCAGCTTCAAGATATTTGGCATGTATTGTATATTTCTTTAATGGAAAAAGGTTTATTCCAACTGCAAATTTGCATTGGCGGATCGTCCTGAAATGCTTGCTAACTGCTCAGCTATATTGAATATACAGATTTTGAGATATTGACAAACGTATGAGAATAATAGCTATTATTATAAGATAATAATAACAGTGATAATAATAATAAGGTTAAAAGTGAGAGCATTCACTTAATTCTAAGATTACCATTTTTTCTTTCATATCCTATTTGCTGAACACGTTCCACACAAAAAATACAACAGATAACTAACTGGATTCGTAACTTATATAGATGAAGGGATGCACTTGCATACACTAAAAAGAAAGATTGCAATAATGCACGTTCTATCTCATTGCTCATGTGCGGAGGTCTTGAAGCGTCTGCTCTTACTACAGCAGCATCGCATTGTGGCTCATGTTACTGTTTGCGAGCTTAAGATTCTTCACGCATTCCATTTTTGTATTTGTGACACACGCGCAGTTGCACCTTATTGACTTGAGCAGTCAGTTACCCTTGCAGAGCTACAGCAATTCTGCGATCTAACTGTGAAACAACCTACAATCTAACTGTGAAATATTTACCAGCAGGGCTATCAGATCACGTATGTATAAGAAAAATAATATTCTACACGACGTCGGCCGAAGTTAATTTATTTTTTCACTGGAATTAATACTTAAGTGACCCCAAAGGAATCAGTATAACTGAGGACTAAATAAACTGCATTTTTAGTTTGCTGCATAAGAGTTACAGTTATACAAAAAATCCATGCGTTTATGTGAATCTAGCTGATCACATTTTATTCTTGACGTCTTCGTGCGAATAACCTACCACCTCTCTTTTGGATTTTCAAGTTTTCAACGACATAAACATTTGTGAGTCGGAATGAATGTGCACGGCAACCAGAATGCGCTACACAGTTGAAAAATAGTATTTCTCGTTTAGTGTATTGGGTACTGAGTGGATAGTTATGTATAGAGAACAGACGAACAAACTGCTGAATCGTCAGTGCTTGTGAGTTTAAAACTAAAACAAATTAACTTCCTTTTTATTATTCTTGTTTTTTCGTAGTCGGGGACGAATTAATCATGGTTCTGACTGGTTCTCGCTGCGTTGGAAAGTTACAAGCTTTCGAAAAGAATGCTTCGTATCATATAAGTAGCACTCATTCAAGATTAAATCTCAGCTGATTTCATTTTAAGCCGTCATGTGGATTAAAGATACAGGTCGGCTTTGTTATCGTTAATAGGGTGCTCTGTTGCTTTACTGATATTTTTATGCAGATACTCGTTTAGACAAACGGCATGACTTCTTCAATTCTAATGACATTGCCCTGAAGGGCACAGTCGGTCAGCTGACGGACTGTTAGGAATAGCTCCTCGAGTGGCGCCAACCTAGGGTAACACACTTATTCCGACGACTTTAGTGAAATGTTCATTGCGCGGAGGTATCACTCGTTAGCAACAATAGGTGAACGCCAGAACATTTTTTTTGTAACAAATATTTATTGCAAAAATTACAATGCAATTAAGGCACCAAGTAGGTCCATCCATACATAGTATCCCCTATAGTACTCTAATCTGCATCACACTTTCTGACACCGGATTAACTTTAAAGATTGTTGCTATGCTAAAAGTGGTAAAGCACACGTCCGCAATATTGGATTTACTTGGCTCTTGGTTCAGTGGTTCCGTAACACAGGCATTCTGCGCGCTGCATATAAGCTTGATTTTTCGAATGTTTTACGATACTGTGGCGCACTATACTATTGTGCTCATATCAAATGCTCATTCGCGTTCTTTCGTCATTAAGTATAAAAAATACACTTAAGGAAGCCAAATGCAAACAAAGTCTTCTAATATAAAGGTCTACTTGAAACTACTACTAAAAATTATACTAAACCGATTAGGGCCGCATACGAAAACACCCCTGTATACAATCTAAATAAGTCAATTTACCCGTTAGTAGTCGTTGACATTTCAATTGCTACCAAACAGATGAAATCTTTACTTATGATTTTTTGTAACAATTTTCTTTGGTGGACATACGTGTTGCCTTGCTTTTCTATTTTATTTCTTAACTGTTATTAATCGATCTCGAGCGCCTTTGATTCTCAGGTGTTGACAAAACGGTCGTGCTGTCAAGTAAGACGACTAAGCCAGACGCCACACATGTCCAGCGCAACGATAAATATCAATAAGAGTAGCAGAATCTCGGAGCGCTTTGGACGTCACGGCGTATACAAAGCCTCACAAATGAGCCAAATTGTGGCAGTCAAAATACGGGAGAGCGCCGCCCTAGCTTATCAACGTCCTGAAGTGCATGACGATGAGAATTCTGATGACGACGAACTAGACAAGGAGAACAAACGGAAGCTGGGAGAACTCATGGCTCTGAATCACGATCACGTGGCTCGCTTCATCGGCGTATCTACGGTAACCTTGGATAGCAAAACTTACAGGGGCTGTCTGGTGATGGAGTATGGCGCCGGTGGATCACTGCACACCGCCCTCAAGAATCATGCTTTATACCAAAAAAGACTCGCGCAATCCATTATCCAGCAGATCGCGTCAGGCCTTGAATACCTACATAGTAAGGGCAAATTGCACGGGAATCTCAAAGCTAGTAACGTTATCTTCAAGGATGAAAATCGAACTCAAGTTATGATTTCCGACTTCTGTTTGCCAAAAACGTACCGCGATGATTCTTCGATACCGACTGTATTTCAGCGTACGCATAATGTGTATACAAGAGGCTGCGACGTATTCAGTTTAGCCGCGATAGCTAGAGCAATTATCAACAATGAGATGCCTATGCGTCTACCGACAGTTGAACAACTTGAGACAGAGTATGACATGGTTACCTTGAAAGAAGAGCATCCTGAGCGTTATAAAGCCATTTTCAATAGCCTGTTTAGAGACGAGGAAAGTGCGCCCAGTGCGGCCGAATTCACGGCAGCATTTACCCCTTGTTTGCCCATATGTACATTTTAAAGATATTAATAAAAATAACATTCTGTCGAAATATGCGGTGAAGAAGGGCTAGCGCTTTTCGTATGATCAAATGCGACAAAAAACAACCAGACAGAATGCATGATATTTGTATTCCACGAGCTATCTGGATTATCATCACCTAACATAAACAGGTTTTAATAAAAGCTGGTCCAAGGACGCTGGTACTGTAATGATTTCAATGAACAATGTATGCTATGTTTGTAATTCTTTCATTAATGTTTGGCAATATTAGTGTCCATGAGGCGCACCAGTTGACTGTAGGAAGAGGAGTAACTTCTGATACACGTAATACAGGAAAACACCTTATAGTGACAAATTTGCGTTTATATATATATATATATATATATACATATGAATTTATAAACTCTATAAATATATAAACTGTAGAATATTTATAAACAAATATATCTTATTGGTCAAGTGGATAATATTAGTTATATCTGCCCTTATAACTTATACATAGGCTGAGTGACAGTCTAATTGCTATGTACGATTAACCTAAATCAATACGAAGTTAATAAAAAGCAGTTCTATAAAACCTTTCCTCTGACACTGCTTTTTTGCTTTTTTCAATTATTTATATGTACAGTTATCGAGGATGGTCCTGCTGAAAAATTGCCAGGGGCAGTCCGAGCATGTGCGTAATACCCTCAAACTTCAGTACAATGGAAATGCTATAGCCGAACGTGAATATCCATTTCTACTTTCTTTAAGAATCGATTTGACATGATAGCCAATAGTAAAGTTTATTACGGGTTAGGGCTTCGGCAGGCTACCCATCTGCAGCTTACTCCATCAGTATAGTTCTTGAATCACTACAATAGGCAACTGGTGCATTTAACGTTCTATAGTTCCACTCGAGCGAGCTCAGGTCATGCACTTTTGCTTTTTAAAAGTAATGCAATTTATATTGGCATCAACAACCTACGCCAGAGGTTTCAGACACGTTCAACGTACGTATTTTTATGTGCACTGTGCTGAACACGCAAGTGTACAAAAATTTGAAACAGACTAAGACATGAGTTGAACTACTTGAAAAACAAAAAACAATAATTTCAATTTTCAATTGGATTTGTTGTTTAAATACCTTATTAACCAAAACCATGTGCTACAAACCGTTAAGGTACGTCTGCAATCACGATCACAAGTGTAATAACTTAACCAAGGTTCGCGACTAAATTTTGACTTCCGTTGTCTAAGAATGCGTCTCCACTTAGAATAGGAGAGACACCATATTTAACAATAACGTTTGTAGTTCACTGAAAACCAAGGGCTGCTCTAAGAAGGGCCCTAAGGTCTTTAACGGCAGCGCTGTGACCCCGTGTAAGGGCCGCCTTGCTGTAGCAGTCAACTTGCAGCCACCAAAAAGCTTATTGGCTACCAATATTTGCGGGCTGATCTCATTGTGTTCACGTAAGTTGCTCGAAACAATGTAAGAACCAATTCTTAACGTAGAATAGATAAGCTTTATAAAAACTTCAGTTTTGTGGGTGACGTTTCTTGACTTAAGCCCAAAAAGGTTCCAAAGGACATTTTTCGGCAACGTCCCAGCAGCGGCCCGTTATTAGTTTTATCAAAGTCAGTTGTGTTAAATAATTCGTCATAAATAGAAAATATAGTTTCTGAGCAAGTAATGTTTACATTTGGTGATCCTCGTTGTTTCCATTGCACTGGTAATTTTCATAGCAATATAAAGGAACAGTAACTTTGCAAATTCATGAAGCAGCTAAGCCATTAATAAACAACACTATGCTTTAGGTAGTCCTCTTAGAAAAGTCTTTTCTAAAAGTCCTCGAAATGATGTTATACAACTGTTTTATCTATTGTGTCTTAGAATCGTGCTAGAAAAATATAAGTAATACGTTGCAGAAAAGAATCGGCGGGCCATATATGTGTCAAAACAAAGAGACTATAGTAAGTGACGAAGTCTAGAGAATTAAGGGAAGGTGTTCGATATATCGACTTATCAGAATAGATGAAGCAACCCACGTTAGGTTTAGCCACAAGGTAGCCTGGACTGCTGTTTTGTTAAATGCGTTATATTGAGCTTAACTGAGCGTTCGTATATTATGAGAAAATTACATGGTTCGGTCTTCTAAGCTACGCAGTAGCCATACTAGTTAAATTGTATCATAAGAGATTGGCAGTCAAAGTTCACAGACATTGTGCGCCGAAATGCTAAACTGTTCGTCTGCACCATTTATAAATATGGTGAAAAGTAGGATAAGTTCGTTCTATCTAACGCACTTTATTATTATGGCGACGTATATTCGCTATATTAGATTCGCTAGATGTTAGATTTTCGTGTAGACATTGGATTTCGCCCAGAGTACACGACAACTCTAGCACCAACTTTTAGTTAAGAACGAAATTGATATGATAAAATTCCTTAAAAAACCTTCGTTTCTGTTAAAAAAAACTCAGCTGCTAAAACTATGTCTCAACTACACGGCTGCCGCGGGCCAGGAACACGTACATCATATCTATTTTTTGTTGCCAGAAAAATATACCTTAATTTCACCGAACTGCCCAGAAAAGTACTCTACAGTCTTTAGTTTTTCGCATATTTTGTACTTCCGTGTATGAGCACGACACCGAATATAAAGTTACAGGTGAATACCCTGAATTTTGGCACTTCTAGTTAGGTGTTCATCGGACACGCTGCACTGTTGAATGCATTTCGCTTTCAATATAGTATCTCTTTTACTATTTGACTACAACTTTTATTAGAATTATTATTACTGTTAGTACAAATAATTCAACTTAAAAACAAAAAATAGTAAAATACAAAACCGGAAGAGAAATCGAATATAAAAAGCTCGAGAGCCAACAAGTATTGTAGCATTGCTTTTGCAGACTGGGCACCTTTCCAATCCACGATGTTTCATCATATGCTTGTAACAACCGAAGTTTTTTTTGTTCTGATAGTGGTACTTGCATTTCCAGCCGTCGCGTTCCGGTGCGGTTACGCTAAGCGTAGGTTTTCCGGACGTATAGCTGGTGGCACAACGGCCTATGCAGGAGAATTTCCCTGGAATGTCTATATTGAGGTATTTTCATTCTATCAAGGCATCACATGTTTCCCATCATATGTACAATATGCGAAATATATAATGCGAAGGTGGGTGAAAAATTCCGAACTGTGGAATATCTAATACGCCAAACTTTCCGATGAATACTAAACGTACATGCCACGTGTTGTTAACGTTAATTTTTGCAGCTCTACTCGGTACTTTGAACAATTCCTTAACCAGTAACTCTGAAGCATCCGAATGACGATTAGACGTAATAACAATAAAACCTTTACAAACGCGAATATTCCAGCGCTCGAACAACCATGGAGTAGCAACGTGCGGCGGATCCATTATCAGTCTCAGGTGGATTCTGTCGTCAGCTTCCTGCTTTACACCTCCGCTTGAAACACGTGACTGGCGAATTATTTCTGTGACATTTGGAATTAACAGGCTATTTGAGATCGAAACCATCGTCGTACATCCGTCATATGGTACCTCACCCAATCTAGAGGTTAGTGCGGTTGGATGACGATTTGATATTTCGTCACTCGTAATAATATTCTCTCCACAGTATATAATTTGTTTTGAAATATTTGGAGAATTGATAAGTCGAGATTTTCTGCTACCGCTGCTAGGCGAGAACCGTGGTCTTTACGGGTGCCCTAACCATAAATTTCTGGTATCTTGAGCTATGCATTTTTGTTTCCGTTTCTCACTGTTTGATTTGCATATAAAGGGCGACATCGCGCTGGTACAAACGATTTTGAAATTTCCCCTAAGGCTCTCCCCGATCTGTCTGCCTATGAAAACTGACGCAACGTTCGTTGGCGCGAAGTGTCTCCTTCTGGGCTATGACCGTTCCGGTGTAGGGAAGCCACCGTTTACAATACAAGCCGCGGAAGTTAACATCACTGCAAAGTATGGTCAATTTTTACTTACAAATCACAAACACATACAAATTCAATTCTATTATATTTCTCTATTATATTATTTTCTAATAATTGTCCTAATAATTAATAAAATAAATAATAAAAATAATAATAAAAAGTCCTAATAATTGTTCTTTCTTTCGATGTTTTTATTTTCGAGTGGATTATACCAAATAACATTTATAATGGGTTAAGACGGTAAAACTAACATATTTGATCACTTCACAGCAAGGAATGTCCTGTAGGCAACAGCACGATTTCAGACAAACAATTATGCACTATTGGGCCACCAGCGCCGTGTGCTCAAGATTATGGTGGACCTCTCGCTTGCAGAGTAAAGAACGACCAAAGATATCATCCAAGGATTTACGTCTTGGTCGGAATCGTCAGTTTTAGTGATGACTGTGAACAACCTGGTGCGCGAACCATCTACACAAGGGTGTCACAATACGATAAGTGGATCCTGAAAATGATGTACGACTTCGCTTAACTTACAAAAGACATGAATACAAACGCCGGCACCGGACAACGCTTCGATTCTGTTCGTTCGTCCAAGTGATTCGTATAATTTATGCTTTTTTATTTCTGATCAATCACAACGGTCTGCTGCTACTACTGTGCACTCGCAGCACGGGTACGCGCTGTGCTCACACGAGGTCAATTAACACAACATAGTGCATGTATTAATTCATGAATAAAGCTGAGATGAAAGCCCTCAAGAGATAAAGCAAAATCTTGTCGCATTGTTTTATAAAACATTTGTTTCTGCCTGCCGAGGGCAATTTTTAAAATGGTAATTATTCACATTATCTATATATATTAGATATAAATTTAATCATATGAAAAATAATCACATTGTTTGTCTGGTTCTTCTATCAGCCATTTTTGTCTGTCACAACAACTCATTTCGAGAAGAACATCTGCGTATGACGGGCTAGATTGGCGCAGTATTTTTACCCCATAGTGACGTCGGTATCCACTTAATTACTCAGCTATAACGAATAGGACCCTATTTGTGTATATTTCGGGAATTATTCTGAATACACTGCAGATGTTGTCCTAGGCTGGATTTTCTAGCGCACATATTTTGGATAGGTCTAAGCACACGCAGTCTATATTTTTAAGCCGTACACCAACGTTCTAATCGAGTATAGGACTATAATAGACACAGTTTTCTTCTTTTCTTTTCCATCTTTTCCATTAACGATCTAGAACGAACTTGAGCCACACTAACAAATTAAACGCAGTCTTTCAAAAACGTTCGCTAATTCATAAGACACTTAGTGGTATAGCAGATCGGATCATCCGGACATCCGTATGAGAATAATACAGTACTATGCTACACCCATAATGCTATTACTAATGACTACATACCTCATTGTTGTCTTGAGTAGTAATGGATCTCCTCGCGCAAAAACGTTCAGAATCAGTGCTCCTCTTTGCCGGTGGAAATCTTAAGATAGTTTTACGAAACAGTTGATCCAACATATCCAGGTATATAAACGTTCAGTGTGAATGAGCCTAGCTAGGCTCTCATCTTCATATGCCCGCTGAGAAGAATCAATGGGGTTCAGGCCATGCAAGCCATAAAGTTGGCTGCAGGCACTGATGTGTTCGAGAAGCATACAACTTCAGAGTTAGGAACAATACAAGAGGCGTCGAAAGCACAGGTCTCTATTGATAAGGGACCGATGGTTAGAAAACGCCTTATCAGCATTCTACTACAAACGGACAGACTCTACAGGGTGGTCTCAAAAACAATGCATTGATATGAAGGATACGCAGATGAATACGATTCTTATGACATGCTCGACGCAACAGTAGCTAAACTAGCTGATACTCCTTATTTGCTTGTCGGCCAATCCTTAGAAAAAATTAACAGACACTGCTATTGTAAGGTAATGTGCAATCAACTATATGATAGGTCGCTACATTTTTTCGCTTATTCGCAAGTTAGCAATAATACATTCGGCTTCACCTAATCTCTTTTCGACGTTACGCATACTCTGCTTCAAACTCCTGCATGTCCCCCGATATTACGCTCAGCTAATCTAGCGATGTATTAGAGACAACTCAAAGAGAACTTTAAACTACTAGGACGGAGCTAGCGCTTTGCGAGGTGCCTGTTGCTGACGACACATCGGCTACAGTTGCCAAAATGCTAACCACAGATTTTTCGCGAATTTCGTTCGAAGATCTGCTGACTTAGCCTGGAGTCAATTAATCAGCGGCTCATTTCACAATTTTTGATCAGTTAACTTTTCAATCGTTATTCTGCATTACGTAATGTAATATTAAAATAAGGTGACAGGCTCTTATTCTTTAGGTTGTCTAAAAATTCCCGTCATCAAATTAATCGAAACCTTCTTTTGCCCGCCTTTTGATGCTTCACAACGTTCCAATTTTCACCACGACGTCGGCAGCAACGAAACGCGATTTTTTTAGAAAGGGCCATATTGCCCAATATAATGACTAATTTTTTGGAACTCGGGAAGAGGCACTGACATTATGAATGAACAGTTTTATTAGAGAGATATCTTAAAAATATTTGTAATAGTCTTGCTTCCGCTGAGCTATACTTGTGTCAAGTCTTCTTTTTTTAATTTCTGGTGCCTAATGACATCGGGAGTATTTTTGAACGCTCCATAGTCTAATAGAATTGACAAAATCCATTTTCTGTAAGCAGATACCCTTGTAAAGAGCGCTGGATATCCATCGAAACCGCAATCGGTGATGATGCTCACTATACCGGCTAGGTAGTAAACGCCATTGAATGGGCAAGCTAGCGGGCCCCCATCGTCACCTCTGCAAACGTCATGCTCATTTGTTCCACCCGCACAGATAGTTACCGCACCGCGAATTTTTTTTACGTTCTTAAATTTCTGCCTACACGTTGACCTGAAACAAGATTAAGAATCGAAGTCGAAATAGTATTCGCCCTCCTTTCAGTTGTAGTCCCAGTTTACCGTTAGGTATAAAGCAAATATTACATTTTGCAATGCTTGATACAGGGGCTGGATAAACACACTAACCGTCTTTCGCATTTTCGTTAAGAAATGCTCATAACAATGGAAAATGGTTATACTGATGTTTTCCCAACTGCTCTCTTAAAGAAGTTGTTGTTCACGTTCGAGGCAATGACTATTGGAACGGGAATCGTTGGCCCTGCACAATTCAAACTGCTGCCGTACAGTACCGTCTTACAAAAAATTAGATGTACTAATATTAGATGTATGTAGATGCATAAGCATGAATGAGATATCCTTAATGGAAGAGACTATGATACACGTACGTTTGAACGACGGGTACAAATGAGTAGAAAAGCGCATTTTGTATTGGGGAATCTTTATTTCTGGTAGCACCCCAGCCGGATATCACGCAGGTCTTGTTGTCAAAATTACGAGTGGCCAAGGAGGGCAAACAGATAGAGCCTTCTAGCCCATTAGTGAAATTAAACGCCACTTCAACCTCAACAATGGCAATGTCGAACTAGAAACGTAAACGAAATAGTAGCACACGTTAAAATCACAACCAAACGACTTAAGTGACTTTTTTCTCAATCGTCATGGCTCGGACACTTTTCTCCCATCTTTTTTCAAGTTACTCAATCTGAGCTTCATTTTGGTTAGGTATCAGGCAAGCCAACCCTCTGCTATCATCTGTTTCATTTTCACCTCTTACCAATGCCATTTAAGAAATCAACGCCTCCGATGATAGCGATGTAAAAAGACAGCCCTAGGTTACACGAGAGAGAGAAATCAACAGGAGTGGCATTCGAAGGGAAAAATGGAAGAAATGTCCTCATCTTAAAAAGACCGAGCATTTTCTCCATGCAATCCATAATTACCTGTAATAATTGCCGATTTTTCTGCCACTTTGATCCATTACGCTGGAAACTGACTATAAAAAAAGTTAGAGCTTTCAAAAAGACAGCGCATATTGAACTCAAACCTCGTATTGAAGTTCAGGTGTGTAGGAGTCATAAAAATGGACGCGAGCAAGCTTGTGGTAGCGACCTCCAATATTCAATTTCCTTGCGTGGACCGATCCTGACACCACACGATACTCATCCACCTCTACCCAACCTTGGTGGAAACAGTGGGCGGCCGTGAGTACGAATCTATAGTGAATGATCGCTCCTCCGCATTTGTGCTCTCGATTGTGCTGACAATTCACAGAATGATTCGTCGTTGAGAACTTCTCGATCTTGTTGGTATTAATTGTAATTATTTCATAGACAATATCTTAAGCGTTTTTAGATAAAAAAGATAGAAGCAATTGCATTTTTTCAAGGTTTATTTTAAAATAGGACTCGCACAAAAGAAGATGCCTTTCATTGTAAACCCTGCACTCCACAACACACACTTGCACAACTTGCACAACGTGCAAGTTCCACGAAAAACATGAAAGCACGCTTTTTCGATAATATACGAACCTCTTAATGATTTAGACATGAATGACGACTGCTCTGAAATTTTTTTCATCTAGGATTTTTTTAATCTTAATGACGATGTAAGTGGACTAACTTTTTGCATCTGAGCCAGAAAAATTTTCACATGGTTACGCTTCCATTCATATTCAAGTGGTTCTCAAAGTATAAAAATTTTAAATCAATCGCCATTCACACAAAAATCGGAAAAAAATGAATTTATATTGACAGGCGTGAAATTCGTGATATTTTGGTTACCTGTAAGGACACCTGCCAGGGAATACTTCCTCTTTCAGCTTCTCTGCCTTCAATAATGCGGCCGGATGGCCAAAGTATGGCTCGACCGCACTTCAAACTAGCCGCTAAAACTTCCAGCATAGCGACTGTAACAAACGCGATTTTTATTCTAACTTCCACAGTCTTAAATTGAATACACAGGTAGTAGCTGTACTAACTGATTTTCTACAATCTGTTGACGATCGACTGCAAGATGTAATGAATATATATATAGCTTTTTGGGACTTACTATGTGGAAACTCAATTTCCATTAAAGCTCACAATGAAATTCCATTCATTTTAGTGTGAGCTTTAGGAGAGAATATACTGCAGTTTGAATACCCCCAGAATCGTAGATATTTTGGCGCAAGTTCAACAAATTCATGGTTTTTAATTGAAATTTTTATACACATTCTCAGTCGTGTAATGTCATACGTTATTTGAAATGACTTTTCCTGCGTATAGTCACTTTTTTGCAGTAAAAAATGCACTACTTGCGCCACTCACTTGATTTAACTACTAACCTGATACGTCAAATGCTTTTTAGAGTTCATGCTTAAGAACACTTAATGATAAAGCAAGTAAAAGGATCACGAGCCTTCATATACCTAGACACAAACTACCTTATACTTATTATGGTTTTTAAAACGTTTATGGAATCGGGCCACAAATCCTAGATGAGGTGTAGCCTAACAACAGCCCAACGACGTTGGAATCACCACTCAATAGCAGACTTTCTGGTAACGTGACTCGATGGGCATGCATTTTGTTTTTGGGATAATTTTTTATACATACGAGGGTAAAATATTTTTTCTGATGTCGAAGGGGCGTAAGAGGTGGCCTCTAAATGAAAAATGCGCAAGATGCATTCCCACTGTAGATCGTATTTGGTAAGTAAACACGGAGCTCAATATCGCACTGGACTGGCAGGTAGACTGCCTCCCTAAGTCCAGTGTAGCAACCCAATACAAAACTACCGTTCTCCTCCCGATGAAATGGCTGGGGGAGCTTTCCCCCGAAATCACTTTTGATATTTCATCAGAGCAGTTGCATCTGCTTCTTTGCCCGTCTGGCAGTTGCTTAGCCCTGTGGCAAGGCCCTTAGACTTATTAATACAAGCTAACTAATACAGAATCTGTTGTCTTCTCTATGTCGTCGTTCATCAGCTTGCTCTAGGCTTTCTTGTTTCTCAGGGCTTTTTCAATGAAGCCGCAGATTTGCAGATGGCCTGCAGCAGCCATGTCCGCTTAAATTCTGCTTGCAGTTATCCGTATTGGGGCAGCTTTTCCTCATCCTCCTTTTTGGATGTTTCGTCTCTTTGTAGTCTTGGCCATAATAACCCGCGACTCTTAGTGATTTCCCACGGGATCACTCTAGCCATAACGATTACGGCCTGCACTGCGTGATGGCCAGTGAACGTTGGGCCCTTCTGAACTTACTTTAAGCTCCGTAGTTACGCGCCTTCGCTGCCGGTCCCCAGCCGATTCACTGCCGGTCTTTGTCTCTGGGAAACCACCTATCCAGGGCAAAAGGTTAACCAAGCTGGTTGTAATCACAGCTGCGTTTTTGAGCGTTTTGTAGACGTATTTTGTGCACGTCCTACAAGGCGATCGTTAATCCACTTTTCCACTAGATGGTTCTATCGCTTAGGTAATCTTTTAGAATTCATTGCAGGTAGGTACACATCCCTTTTCCAGCATCGCCTTATTGCTCCACATGTCCTAATAGTTTGTTATTGTTCCTTGGTCGCCAGTGCCATCACATGATCGAGCCGACAGAGAGCCGAAAGAGTCGACCTTTCTTTTCTGAAACCACATTGGCTCTCTGAAAAAACCTTTTCTCGTGATGTTCTTTAGTCTCAATGCGATTATTATTTTAAGGCTTTTCTGGTCGTGCCATATTGGCTCGTACGATGTCGGTGGTGTTTACCTTTGTCATTTTTCACTCTGTCGGAAGCTTCCGCTGTGCAATCAGCTTATTTGCCACCTTTTGAAAATAATCAGGAGGTGCCGTCACGGCTTTTATTACCTTTGTTGGGACATCATCGATGGCTGGGGCTTTTTCACGTTTATTGCCTCCTAAACTACTTTCTCCGTAACAGACGGAGAGGACGGAATATCTTGCCACTACTGCATTGGCCCTTCCTCCAACAGATTCAAGAACAAAACATATTGCCAGCTTCATGAGAGTCAAAGGGCGCCTGCAGTCTCGAGGTGCGATTAAGTTTCCTTATCGCCATCTGATAACACTTGTTTTCGTCTTTAATCTGTTTTCAGTTTGTCATAAAGCCTTCTCTACGCCTTTTTTTACTCTTCGTAACTGGGACTTTCGGATTCTCGCCCATTTGCTTGTGTTTCTCGCTTGTCTCGCTTCTTTAATATCCTACTAACTATCTCTGATCCGCGTTCTAGTGCAGAGTATTCTGGTGTTAATGCACCCTTTTTTGCGATTTCTTGTATTTACCAGAATCTACGTGCTCGCATTCTTCCGTCTCCCGGCTTTAAAGGCAGTCTAGATGCTCTTTTTTAGAATATGCCTCCACCTGAGCAAAAATATTTATTGCTTGTCTGCATACCCTCTTTGTTCCCCACACACTCTTTTTCCAGATTTCATTTAATTTGCATCAGGAGGATTGCAATTCTAGTACATCTTGTCAATGCGTCGTTCATCACCGGAGAAGTCATCTTGATGGTCGCTGAGCGGTTTTGCATTTTCTTAGAAGCTTTATCTTTGTATATGCTGTTCTGTTTTTATTGCTCCAAAATAACGCCCACGGGTGCTTCCTGGGTCGTCATTTGTTGGAAGGTCGGCGGTGTACCCCTTTATGACCACCATGCCTCATTGAACCAGATACGCGTTCAAATCCCTTCATCTGACACCCGGAAACGAGGCATTAAGATCTCCGGTGACTATAATTTTAAACTGGTAAGCCCTTCGATCACAACCTTGTCTCAATTGATTTAGGTGTGCGGTGAATTTCACATGAAATCTATTGGAAAAGTGGCAACTGTGCATTACGGTGTCATTTTTCCGTAAAACTCGGTGGCTTTGTACATTCGTTTGCGCCTTGCGACCGGAAGAGACACGTAGGTGCAAGGGTTCGATCCTCGCTGTTGCACATTTACATATATATGGAGTCCGTCTTACGAGGTAATGCAAAAAGCGCTACCGTGGACCTTAAATGTTGGCTGATTGTCAGCTTTAAGAAAAAGTGCCATTTTTCAAGCCCCATCCAGTGTACTCATCTGGTATTCGCCTCCAAACGCCTTGACGGCCATTTGGTGGCTTACTGGCCAGATTGCTGTCTTTTCCTCCGTCTATGAGGCAGCCGTTCCAGCAGCAAGTCCATTAGCTGCTGGATTATTGCCTCTTCCAAGAAGTAATGTGCTGCCCTTCATCTATCAAGATTGACTCGTACAATGTTGAGCGTCATTTTTCCTAAGGGCATTTTGCGCTTTCGCTTTTCTTTCGTCGTTGGTAGCAGAGTACATATCGTCAATATCCACATGCGGCATTCGTTGATTTTCCTCGGTTTTAGCCATTTCAGCGGACGTTCGTTCTATGGCCTCCCATCATATCCTCGTTCTGTTGTATGTTTACCACCTTAGCCACCACTAGCATTCTAGAAGCAATATCGGTGTCGTTTCCCCCATTGTCTTCTATAATCACACTGTCTTGACCGATAATCGTTGTCAACGGGTTGCCAAACCCTGAGTAACCTTTACCTTCTGGTGTATGTGTCGCCAGCAGCAACACAAGCTGTAATTTTACATTTACAAAAGATTTCTACATAATATTCTAAGTGCTCAAAGAAATCCCGTGTTATCATCCGGCAATGAGCAAAAGCATGCGCAATCTTATTCCGTAATTAGCAATGTAGTTGATTATCCTCCGTAGTCGGACATCAGACTTAATTCGAAAACGCTGCAAATAAGGATACAGGCGTATACCAAGTATACCAAGGGCCTCCCATGCGGAACTTCATTGCGCACCTTTTAATATTGAAACTAATGCGTTTGACACTGCGATTACACTTAGTCCATTGCGACACACCAAACAGTTCATGGACTACTACAGAACGTGATTCTGAAACCCGCATGATGAACAAATTGCTATCTCGGCATACCTATAGCTAGGCCTTCCGTTTAGTTCTACCGATATCTTATTGCGATAGATTCTTGCGGTATTTCCTTGGGGTGCGTGTGTTGTCAAGCATATCAAGCCAAGCGAGTTTTGGTGAAATCAACACGAATTCCCATTCCAAATGTTCCATTAGATAATTCAGCAAAAAACGTTTTGGTTCATTTGCCCAAAACTCTTGTCTAAATTTCAGTCAAAAATTGACGACTATGTTGTGTTAAATGATTTTTATGGAAGCACAGCGCTTGCCCATGCTTGAGTGCAGAGCAGTATCAAGCAAAAACTGGCATTCGATTTATTGAACCAAAATAGTTTTAAATTTCCAGTAGAGTCAGTTTATCAAGAACTCACAGGTACCTATGTCGGTATGAATGCCTCTTGAGATCCAAGGTAGCCGAAGTAAGTCCTCTGAGTAGCCCACTCATAGCCTGATACCCTTATGCAGATTCTTGGTTTGTATTTAGACAACTGGCACTGAAGCTGATAATTCCAGCTAAGAAGAAACCCATCTTGGTTTTTCTCATCTCATTTGCTTACTAGATAAAACTAAAGGCGCACCATAATTTTTAACACACGGAGTCGGCCAGAGAACATATATGTTTGTGCGTAATGCACCTGTGATGCCTTATACATTTCTCTGATGTAAAGTGAGAAACCTTATTAATCAGCGAGTCTACGAATTTTAGATTTTTAATCTGCGATCAACATTGCATATTGCTTTATAGAAATAAAACACTATGATAAGGCATTTAACGACACAATTTGGAGTCTTAAAGCTACATAGGAATTCACATTATGGCTTGAAATCTATCGCGTCCTTAGTTACAACACAGACGATTGTCCCGGTACATATGGTAGATGAAACTAGGTTTTAGAAGGCTACTAGGTAGACAACTGAAGAACCCTGTAACCTCCACATCAAGGCAGGTCCACCTTTTAAATAAAGAATAACAAATCAAGACGAACCGTGTTGCTCATTAAATAGCCCGCACGAAATTTAGTATGACAAAATTCATAGAGTAAACTTTTCTCGTCGTGCGGAACTCATTAATTTCACACTAGTGCAGGTTTAATCGATTAAATTTCTAAAAGCATCTATGCACTCACTGTATACTCGTTCGCTCTTTTATCAACCTGTAGGGAGGCTATGAATAGTTGGTGCACTTCTACTAAGAAAAAGACAGGTATGAACATACGTTTTGCTTAGGTATAAAGCCTACAAGTCAATTGACTTGTAGGCTTTATACCTTTATATAGGCGAACGAATAAAAATAACTGAAAAAAATTCGCTGAAGCTTTCTTAACGTACGGTGGCAATCTCAACTCAGAAGGCTTTAAACTTCGGCTAGGGAAAACCCCGTAACGTTCCTTATCGTTCGGACTCTAGTACAAACCATGACCTCGTTATTTCGCAGCAAAGGACAGTGACTAGGAAAGTGAATTGTGTATGAACAAGCGTCGCACGTTGTTGTTCTCTCTGGAGGCATCGCCATCGTGCACGTACACACGCCCGTAAGACAGGTGAATTCATTAACTTTTTATAGGGTGCGACTCACATGGCAAATGCAAAGTTCCAAGATTACTGGACGCTTAGGAAACCATCGCTAATTTTCATTAATTTAAACTCATAGTCAAATTTGCTGAAACATCGGCTGTCAAATTGCGTGATAACTGAGGAGACTCAGAGGTTATGTTGAACACATATAAGCCGGTTAGGACTCTCTTAAATACAACGCCCTAGAATAACACTGAATGAGGAGGAAAAAGGTTGTATGAGTACGAAGTGGCAGACAGATACGGATTTGCACCTTTGAAAAAATTTTACGTGCCTTTATTCGCACGATGTTATGCTTAACACGAACTACAGGCAACGGCAAACAAAAAAGAACAGATGTCAGTCTTTACACTTACAACATGTAAAAACGGTGACCACCTTGTGTACGATATTTAACAACATGTCGGATCGTCTGCTACTCGGGTATTTAAGTGAAGCCGTTCATTCCCAAGTAGAAGCGAGAGCATGGGATGTCAGCTATTCAAGTTTCCAAACGCGCTATGCCATACTTCAATTACGAGATTGAAAAAACCAAGTGTAACGCATACACATATGACAGAACAAGTACTACTATAATATATATATATATTTTTTTATACCTATAAAAATACTATTACGGATTTCATAAATTCGGTTGTTTAGTCAATGCAGTTACGATTAAAACTCCTTCATTTGTATATGTCCCAATTAATATCGAAACAGATATGCTTCTTTGTAGACTTTTGCATAAGAATACTCATATCGCAAATTGCTAAGAATCATATACATCCATTCCTAGCCACCAAAGTGTGTTTGTTTTGTGTGTATTAGTCTTTTCGCTTTCTTCAAACTGTTGTTCTTCGCTGACATCAGTAAAAAAAAATAAATTCCAATCCTTATACATTGTAACAAAATTACCACCCTGTGTAATATCAGTGGCCTGATCGTAAACGATTAAATGAGGCAAATGACTACCTATAAACGACAACCAAGCACTTCTTTAACAAAGTAATTCCTGGAAACGAAACGATAAGCAGATTGGTATAGTCGTTGAAAAGGTAAACCTTCCAGTGATCCGTACAATTACAAAGTCGTCCTTAATGCACAAAACATGATACCAAAGAGAAGACATACATACACAGAGTCAAGTTTGCTCGTCTGATATATATTTCGCGACCGATTTTGCTGATATTTTGTGATCAGTACGCGCTCACAAATGTGGTTCAAAGGAGCTAGAACCGTCTTGAGCCAATTGGTCACGAACATATTAGAGCACCTATATGATTGATAGTCGCCACTGTTGATTACAACCCTGAGATTCTCTCTATATGGCCTCTTGCCATGATATGCTTTCTGTGTTAACAATGTACTTAAGTCCGTTGGTCGCATTTTTTGACACTGCATGCACAACCCTAAAAAATGAACTGAATATACAGCCGTAAAACCGCCACGAAAACCGATGTGCATAATACAATACTTTCCAATGGCAAGCATCACGTCTTGCTCGCCACCGAACAGGAATATATGCAACCTGATAGTGTAGAAGTGAAGTACTACTTTAATTTCACTTTCTAACCTCACGTCACTAACCTCTTTGGTATCAAGACTGTATCTACTGTGCCTATGGATCATGCCCACTAATAAAAAGGGTCCGAAAGGCAAACGGGTCAAAACTTTCCACTCTTCCGTCAAACTCGAAGTCTTTCTTAAATCACCACGATGTCCACCGTTCAATGATTTCTCCTTTGCACACATGACAATAAGTCCGCTTAACTTTGATTTCACACTTGTTCTCTGGCAATGATGGCATTTGTAACAATCCTGTCAATAGCCTGATAAGATCTCACGCTTGTATTTCAGTTGTATCGATAAGTAAAACGAAATAGTAGAGCTAAGCGAATCGTATCAGTTTGACTTTTGCAACAGAAGGACCATAGCCTTTATGTAAAGATTTGTTATTGGTGTGGACACAACGCAAAAATAGTAATATCTAAAATAACACAGGCATAAATCTCGTATCGCGCTTGTTCTTGTAACTGAGAGCGTGTGCAGGAAGTGTCATCCAAAGCACCCGATTGCTTGATGGCTAAAGTACCAAGTTGCCAAACCGCAAAATCTTGGAGGTCGGTGAATATTCGTACATTAGAGGAGCGTGAACATTTTTTAAAAAAGCTCCGTTGTCTTACCGGGTGCATAGCTCGAAGCAACGTTGTGTTGGAATTAGGCACAATTTATACCGATATTGTCCGGTTGTGGCTAAACAAAGTTGGTTACCATTTTGTGACAGAGCTCGCTATTAATTCTCTTGTAAGATGAGACCTTGTGACTCGTCACTGGCTTAAAAATTAATAAAGTTGAAAGTTACCTCATCTCAAAACGGAGCCTTTTTTTCAAATTAAATCCGACCAATGTATAATTTTTAATGAACTTCATGAAACAAATACTCTAAGGTATGTGAGTTTTTTAAATAAAACAGTTAAGTCTTTTTCTTACAGATTAGCTCAAAATATATACGGAACATATCAATTCAGCGTTACAAGAAGAATGTTTAAAAATACGCAAATAGTTTTGTCAACGTTTCAACTAGTAACACTTATTTTTAAGCAGCCATTAAATGCATATTAGCTAGCATTTGAACATACACACAGGTAGGTCAAACTGAAGGCGAGACAAGGCAGTCGCGAAGGAGTGCCGACTACTCTTCCAAAATCATCACATTGCGCCGCTACTACTGGAAGCGCAAGCACGACGCTCAAAGTGATTACGATTTCAATTTTTCTGCAACTATAGTCAATTATGCTGCGGTAGATAGATACCCGAACTGAAATCAACAGTGTGTGTTTTACATGTGTGTATTCTCGCCTCAACATAGTGTTATACGTTAAGCATTATTATTGAATCAACTGAACCTCTCATTCGAATTTAGAATACATGAAGCATTTTAGCGTCAGCAAATGATATGCTCTTAAGCATTTAGTCAAGAGCAAACAGTATGTTTTACACACTATTCGCTCAAACACTTAACATTTTTCAATTAGTAGAACCAAGAGTCCCCTAGCGCCGCGCTACAACAATGGATGAAATCCTCTGGTAATAATTGAGGTTGCTGTTATTAAAGATATGTTTATAATTTCATTTCTTCATAGCCCGGTCGCTGGGCAAATTATGCCATACAATACACTCAAATGTCAACAATTTCACTCAAACACTTCACGTTTTTGTTACGTTACGTTCGAACAGCTCCGAAATTTGTATTTTGGTTCGGGCTCGAATTACTAGCTGCGGAAAACTGGATGTGTCCTATACATGGGAAATTATAAGGCGTTTTTTCCTTACAGAGCGAAAAATCGGAAAATCCGGCATTCTCTACTCAGAGTATTGCTTGATTGAAAAACATTTCTAATGGTCGGGACCAATCGGGCACCAGGAGCTGTTTTCAAAGCAGCATTTAGCAGCGTTAACTACCACCTAAAGCTCAGATTGTAATGTCTGATTCAGAACACGGGGTTCACACCACAGCTGCTCCTTTCTCACTGTGATAACAACGTCGGTGAATCGCCACGCGACTACTTTGAAAAGAACTCGTCCAAGTTGGAATGATCGACCACTGGGACTACTCTTACTGACGGTTTAGTCAAATAGCATACTCACCCTTTTCCTCAAAATGTGCAGATCTCGTACGTAGATAAATTCCACTGACCAATTTTAATTGAAGATCTCGGGCAATAGAGTTTCGGCTTGCACAGAACCTTATGAGTTTTGAATCTGCCTTTTAAACTCAACCCCCTAGTAACCAAGCTGGTTAGCTGAATTTTAAATTGTACTATGTTTGTGGTTAAAAAACAAGCTGATCTTTTTTTTCGTAAGATACTAAGCAACTTCTTTTCTTCACTTGTACAAATATCATTTGAATTCTAAAGCTTCCATCGATGTGTTGTTTTCCTTTAAGAGTAAAACATGCCTCTATTTCCGCGCACATCCGGCACGAGAAATTGCGTGCGCAGTTACTCTCAATATGCTTGAAAGGCTCCCGCTGGTAAGCTAGCGGCATTATCATCCTTTGCCGAATAACCACCTTGAGACAAACAAGCTATTCCTTACAATGTATGAACCAAGATCAGTAAACCAACATATTTCTCAGAAGTGAACTTCAGCCAACATTTAGCGTCTGCGATAAACGTTAGTCGAAGTTCCGAATAAGGAAGGTAACCAAGTAATACAGCTGATAGTTTGTTGATCCTTATTTATTAAGAAATACTCAATGTCAAAAATTCAACGGCTATTCAGGAAGCTTGGCCCTGAATGACGCACTCACAAGAGCACTAATACACAACCGAACAGAAAAGTTGACAAAGAAAGAATAATTAGTTTTGTAGTATACCTCGAGGAAATCGAAGTACATTGGCTAATGAGGCCCATCGTAAGATCAGCAAGCATGAACCATTCTGTTATATCTGTGTTGCATAAAATATGCTGTATCCTCTAATTAGAAAGATGACGCGGCTAATCCGACGTCGCCACCATACACACTTGTAGGCTTTTACGTAACCTTATTGATTAGCCATAACGAACTTTTAACTAAAACTTTTCCTCTACACTACTCAACTATTTAAGTCATTATAACCTTCGAAATGTATAATTTTTTTATTAATTAAATGCATTATTTTTAAAAGCTGTTGCTCAGTAGCGAAAATGGTTGTTGTTTCCCATAATTATACACATCAATAGAAAAATCATCTAAGATCACCTTCCCACGTTACAGTCGCCCGGCTTAATATGTTCCGACGGTAGCTTAGGAAAGTACCAGTTGGCCATGCAGTCATTCCAGAATGGTTTTCCAAAAACGCACACAGGATCGTAATTCTTTGTACAGTTTGTTTCTCTTTGACACACGCCGTACGAGATTTTATCGCTGGGAAAATCAGGCAAAACTGAAAAAACCAAGCAAGTATTTTGCACAGTTTTCCCCAATATGCAGACGGGGTCGTACTGCATACAACCGGTGTTCCTAAACGCCGGACGGGTAGCGGCGACAACGGGCAATAATGCGATTAAAATGTCGAACTTCATTGTTTTCTACTGACGACAAACTACTCCATTCTGTTTTTTCACTAATTTATACTTAAGCACCAATAGGCTAACGTTACTTGAAAATTTTTTGTGCAATGCCAATAAACGAAGTTCGCGTTGTTACCGTGGGCCCTGTCTTCTGCAGAAAGGGAACCTGGTTCTGATATTTCTATTTTAATATGTTCACTCTAAATCAATGCCCTTGATTCAATGCATGTCCTACTGGGCGTGAGAAAAGTGGAGCGGTTGACACATTATCTGTGTGCGATAACGACGGGTAGAGGCTGTGGAATAAGTGCTGCTTTCCAAATGCATAGAGTAATATGAGTCGAACTCGGTGGCTTGGTGCATTCATGCGCCTTGTGCGACTGGAGGAGACACGTAGGTGCACGGGTTCGATCCCCGCCGGTGCACATTTACATTTATATGGAGACACGTAGGTGCACGGGTTCGATCCCCGCCGGTGCACATTTACATTTATATGGGGTCCGTCTTACAAAGTAATGCAAAAACTGCTACCGTGGACGTTAAATGTTGGCTGATGGTCAGCCTTAGAAAATATATAGAGTAATATCATAAATTGATTTGGGAAACTTTACTTTGAAATTTACTTTGAAAGGAACTCGTCCAAGTTGGAATGATCGACCACTAGGACTACTCTTATTGACGGTTTAGTCAAATAACATACTCACCCTTTTCCTCAAAATGTGCAGATCTAGTAGGTAGATAAATTCCACTGACCAATTTTCATGAAGATCTCGGGCAATAGAGTTTCGGCTTGCACAGAACCTTATGAGTTTTGATA
>MNPL01017289.1:11518-29920 GCA_002081605.1 Tropilaelaps mercedesae | reverse complement strand
TTTATACTTAAGCACCAATAGGCTAACGTTACTTGAAAATTTTTTGTGCAATGCCAATAAACGAAGCTCGCGTTGTTACCGTGGGCCCTGTCTTCTGCTGAAAGGGAACCTGGTTCTGATATTTCTATTTTAATATGTTCACTATAAATCAATGCCCTTGATTCAATGCATGTCCTACTGGGCGTGAGAAAAGTGGAGCGGTTGGCACATTATCTGTGTGCGATAACGATGGGTAGAGTCTGTGGAACAAGTGCTGCTTTCCAAATGCATAGAGTAATATCATAAATTGATTTGGGAACCTTTCCCATTTCTGGAGAACCGAATTGCTGCATAGACAGTGTGCCAATGCTGTGAATACTAACCATCAACCAATATCAGCTTTCACGGCGTTCCTTTCACATTGCTTCATATTATAGATACTATAGATGTAATTATGTTGGATGACGTGCGATAATCTCTTCGCTGTCTTGGAGACAATGCTGTGGTGTTTCTTACTAGGTGTACAGATAGATGGGCTAGAGCGAAAATGGTGAACAAAATATAAATACTCGTTTGCGCACGCACGGTCGTTGGACATGAATACCGCATCATATGTAACGTGTGATGCGTATGATAGTGTGGCGTATACGGCGAAGGTATATGCACGTAAAAACATGCGGCTCATCGAAAGTACACAAGCTAAAGTAAGCTAAAAAAAGTGAATATGACAGACTTCACAGTGAGCACATGTGTGGCTCGCGTGAACCAGCTACAGCCTTATCAAACACGCATACTTTATGAAGATAGCTTATGTGAATGCAGCTTATGGGTGTTACTCGCATGGAACTTGATTGTGGAAATCATGAGGGCGCGTGCACATGGGTTGCAACGTTAAAATTATTCCGACTTTATTTACAGCAGGTCTGATTGTTCTTTGCTCCCGTATCATAAAACAGAGGTTCGTGTCAACATAGCATAATTTAATATCGACAGCACTGATGACAACGTTTTTCTACTTAACGAAAATAGCTATTTAAATATTATACAATATTCTTGCACATCACTAACGATGTTAGAAAGCTGAGCATATTTATACACTCAAAAAACTGATTAAGGCTAGAATTAAGAGTTCTTCAATGGCTTCTAGTTCTGATAGAGAGCAGCTGACAGTAAGTGAGCCGTCAAAGTGAGCATCCAACAATAGGTATTACTGCTACTCATTACCGAGACCTTTAGCGGCTTGCGGTTTCTTGCATTTAACCTTACGGTTCATCATACTTTCGACGTAATTTTCCTTCACCCGAGATAGACAACGACTGGAAGCTAAAATGTCCGTTTGCGATTTCGGTACTTGGCAGCGCTGCTGAGGCCGCTGCTCCTCGTTCAATTAAGTGTGTTGATGGAACTACTATCCCCACCACGCCTACGTCGTCGTTTTGAAGAATAATACAACACCTAGCACTAAATATGATTATTTAACTCTACAACTAAACCTAACAAATATTATTACCTTCCACATGACTAAGTAAACGAACTGCACATAAAAGAAATACCTACCAAATGGTCTCCCATATAAGCGTATTGTCGGTGTTTAATACCAGTAATTTGACGAACAGACTACGACAGCCCGCGTTCACACTCCTGAACAGAACAGATTTCTAAACTCAGAGGATCTTAATAGCATATACCCCGCCTCGATTTAGACTCTGTAGTGCTGCCATTTCGGCTTCCTCTCGCTGTGCTATTCAATATTTTTAAAGCTGACCATCAGCCAACATTTAACGTCCATAGTGACAGTTCTAGCACTACTTCGTAAGACGGACCCCATATAAATGTAAATGTGCACCGGCGGGGTCGAACCATGCACCTACGTGTCTCCTCCAGTCGCAAGGCGCATACGAATGCACCAAGCCACCGAGCTCGACTCGCTGTGCTATTTAATGAGCAGCGATCAGCCTCCTTCACTACGTACTCAAATAGCGATCCTTTTGTAAAAACTATGGCAGCCTTGTCATTTCGCCTCTAAAATACTGGAAAGATAGCGTCCTTCGCTCGAATCCGCTGCTGCAATTATTTGTAAAAAAACGGGAGGATCTGAAGAGGAATAAACACTATCTAACCGTCCAAAAAACGGTTAATTAACCAAATACATTCTTAAGGCAATCAATCAGACATATGTGTAACGTCAAAACAAGATGGCTGTTGGTAGAATATCGCAAAAGCTTATTTACTGATTCATAGAGTATTGACAAAGCATTTAACACCATACGTGAAGAAAGTGGCGACCTATGGTTTAAAAGAAACTGTCAAAACGCGTCCGTACGATCCTGAAGGCGCACCGTGAGTTTGGCAGGCCGATATTACAAAAGCGAGGCGCACGAGCCTTGTTGAATGTCAGATTCCGTGAGAAATGGAAAGGTCCGCATTGCCTCGCACATATTCCAGAAGGATCGCCCGTATACACAAACCATTTCCACTTCTTCGGGGCAGTCGGATGGCTCATCGACGCACACGCCGTACAATAAATGCGCTTTGTAGTTCAAGTCAGGAATTTCGCACCGAAGCCTACATTCATTCTGGAACGTCCTCCCGAAAAAGCAAACAGGACGGTATTCTAAAGAACATCGACACCTTGCTAGAGCACTGCATCTGACAGAAACAATTAAAGCCAACAGTACCATAAGACTGACGCTGGACTTCATTGTCTCTATATAACAGCTAACAACATTATCAGTCGCAATTTTCGTTTACAATTGTAATATAGCTTCGGATAAACTTAATCGACTTGTTGTCTTCGGGATGTCCAAGAGTTGATACGAGTTAGGTTGCTGCTTTTTTTGCGACGGAGAAGCTCTCATGAGCACCCAGCTACACAACAAAATATTCGCTGGGTAGTGTGGAACTTCCGCTGTAAACAGACCTACCCACTAAAACTCATGCCACCTGATGCACATCACAGTGGAGGAACCGTTTTTTTAATATTTCTGCCAGTGAATGTGTTTTGAGTGCGCTGGATCAATCGGCCAGCCTCCCGTTCTGTGCTGTTCCCAATCGCTCCTTGTCCCTTTTTTCCCTAGAACCTCTTGAATTTCATCCGCAGCTCTTGGCTATACCTTTTTATCCCAAATTGTCTTTTCTATCAGGTCTTTGACCGTTCCTCCTACCCTCAGTAGAAAACCCCTTTGTTATACCCAGGCTCTGCATCCGAAAAGCGTATGCTCGGGGGAGCCTTTGTCTCCGTTATTGCAGTATTCACAGACTTCGGTGTTTCTTTTGCCAATCATGTGCATATGTGCCAAAGTCTCCGTGTCCCGTTGTAATCTGTACTAGTTCGCATGTGATGTCCCTTTTTATCTAGCTATGCCTTGATGTCTGGTATTAGTTCTCTTACGCGGTCTCCCCGTGAGCTTATCCCATTTTCCCACTCCGCTTGCCAATTGCTAATCATGTTCTCCCAGCTATCTTGCCGCGAGATCTCGGGATTCCGCCATCTTTTCCTTCTTAACTGGACCTTGATTCGCTAGGGGACGATTCCTGCAAGGACCATTGTCGCTTCTATCCCAACTGTTCTATGCGCTCTAGCGCATCGTCCTTTGTGCTGAGTTCAGCCCTTTCCTGGTTCCCACTGCTCTTTTCGCAAAAGTGGCGATCGAGTCCGTCATCACGGCGTACACGTCGTCTCGTCAGCCCCAATGGGCACTTGGTGTTGGCCATAATAGTTGCCAATTCTCGCGCTGCCTTAGTTGCCTTAGTCAGTGCAACATCTAGATGTGCATGACCCCTCAGCCCGCCGTCTACATAATACCCCAAGTATCTGACCATGTCCTTTAGGGCAATCTCCTCTCCCCCATACACATCCTAACATTCCCGATCTTCTTACGGCCGTTCAACAGAACTGCTTCACTCTTGTGCGGAGCCACTTCCAGCTCGTTCTCGGACATCCAGCTGCGGATCCGGCCTAGTGCCTCATTGGCGTTGCTCTCCAGTTCAAGGTTGTTCTTGCTTGTCCTTGCACAAGATCGCTAGATCGTCCGCATACGCTAGTAGAGTGACCTCTCTGAAATCCGCCCCGACCTTAAGGACGTCATTGTAAGCGATGTTCCGTGGTAGCAGCCCCAGGACAGATCCCTGTAAAACGCCAGCTGTCACCTGCCTCCTGTGGCCATTGTGCTGGACACCCCTATCTTGCAGATATGAATTGACTATCCGCACAATGTATCCAGGGGTGCGCCTTTTTTCTAGTGTGTCCAGTATGAGCTTCCAATTTATAGTGTTGAAGGCATTTTTGACATCCAGGAGAACTAAAAGTACCAGCTGCCTGGCCCTCTTGTTTTCATACCCGCCTCGTCCACCACCCTGCCTATGGCAGAAAGAATTGATCTGCTCTTCCTGAAGCAATACTGGTTGTTGGACAGAAAGGAGTTTTCCTCCGCAAAGGTCCTCAGTTTCTGCTCGATGATCCTCTCTATTCCGTTAGAGAAGTTCGGCAGACATATCGGCCTGTATGACCCGGACGGCTTTGGTATTAGTACCAAATTTGCCCACTTCTAGGTTTCCGGAAATTTCTCTTCCCTGAGCATCGTTGTGACACACTGAACAACCACCGATGGCTATGTTTTGAAGAGGAGCCCTAACTAATGCCATCTTCTTTGCCGCGTTTAGGACCTCCTCTTGCGTCACATCTAGGATGTCCTCCTCTTCTTTTCCCTCTGCCGCCGTACTATATTTACGCCTGTCAAAGATCGCTTTTGGGGAGAAAAAGCTCCCTATGATCTGGGCGTGTTCCTGCTGTGTGGTCTCCTTCGTGAAACAGACTTTCATTTTTTTCCTCACTATCGAGTAAGGCAGTCCCCAGGGATCCCGGTCGATGGCCTCTATCAGAGATACCCAGCATTTGCTTTTGCTGGCTTTGATTGACTTACGCAAGTCCGCTCTCGCTTTCTTGTAGAGCTCAGTCGCTCTGCTAACTTCTGCCTGCGAACGGTCCTTCCCCCGGGGTTTAGTCAAGCGCCGCCTGCAGACGCTGCATTTCTTTCTCAGAGTTGCTATCTCGTCGTTCCACCTGTAATTCGACTGCTTACGGTGATGGCTTGATGGCTTTTCCTTGACCCTCAGCCCTCCGCAGTCCTCAATGAGCATCCCGTAGAGCGTTTTGGCTTCTTTGGAGACCTCAAAGAGAGATCAATCCACGGGGTCTGCCTCCTTCTTTCAAAGGTTGGTTCAATAGACGAGGTAGCTACCACTAGACTGTTCGCGGCTAGTTATCCAATATTTGCCTCTGTGACTTGTCGGCTGAGCCCCCAAGAGGCGGATTTTGCGTTGAAGTCTTTGTGATATATAAGTCCCTTAGATCTACTTTCTCTGCAGAGATACCGTCCAGGGTGCTCACGAACTCTTCCGTAGATCCATTGGGGAAGACTTAACAAGTGTACAGCCCGCCCACTCTGTGTATGTCTATATAAGAATAATGCTGAGGTTTGCCTTTGACAACTCTCCCCTATGGAGCCCTACTTTGATTGCCGTGTCACAGCTCTGGTCTCTGGCGGTGAAGTCGTTCCTGACCGTCGCCTGATTAAGTTCGCTCAAGAGCATAACCCCAGCCCCCATCTGACCCGCTCTGATTTCTGCCAGGTCGTGGACCTCTCTGCCCCGGTTGCAATTCAACTGCAGACACCTTAAGCCGTCATTCATGCCGACGTGACGATGCGTTCTTGCTTATCCCTGCTCTGTTCCTCCGGAAAGATTCGCCTCTTCTTGGCCAGTTTCTTGCTGGAAGGAAATACGAATCCGTCGTCGTCGCCCACCTCTCTGTCGTGAGGAACCACCTGTTCTGTAACGCGTCCAGAAAGTGTTTGTCTCACATGTCCCGCCTGTGTCGAAGGGGGAGCAACACTTCCTGTTGGTGCAGCTGTGTCCTGCCTGGATCTTTTCTGCCTCTTTGCCCCTCTAAGCATCCTTATAGCCATCCTATATGCCGGGCAGTCCAGCGACGTGGACATACGCTTCTTGTCCGTCTAGCAGTTGTAGCAGGCGGCCGACTTATCGCATCTTCTAGCTCCGTGCCCTATTTCGCCACAGCGGTGACACCTCTTTCCGGACACATTCCCTTCATTGCGCTCTCTGGTAAGGTCGCTTATCTTTTGGCATTTCAGACAGCAGGACACATCCACGCATATGTGGACGTAGTATCAGTTCCAGCCGAGCAAATCGTGTAGCCACCCTCCAACACCCTTGCTGGTAACGCTCCTCTTATCATGGCGTACCACGTCCCATCATGAGCTTTTCGCGGAACATCGATCTCCACGTTTAGCCCTTGTCCGAGATTTCCCTCCAATGCTGTACGGAACTACATTTCGGAGCGTGTCAGCATACGATTCCTCACTTGTGTTTTTGCTAATGAGCACTGGCTCTCCACATTCCGTTTCCTGATGCGTCCTGCCTGTTCTGACGCTTTCTTGCTGGTGATGACAAGCAACTTCACTCCGGGGCGCCTATCAAGACATTCAACTAATTTCCTATTTCTGGCTCCTAATCCTGTTGAGAACCTTGGCCAAGTGACTTTCTTCGTCCCTGGAGAGCCCATTTCCTCTGGCGTTTTGATCACAGCCGTCATCGCCGTGTTGGCCAGCCTACGCCTTTCCTTCAGATCCACACCCTTTGGGACTATCGTGGATACCACCACCCTTTTTTGATCCTCGCCGTCTTCGCCTGTCTCCAGTTGCTTTCTAATATCTACTTTGCCTATGCCCTTATCAAACCCTGGGAGCCCTTTAAACAGTTTACTAACATTAGCTCTACATACTTCATCCTCTTTGATGCCCACCTCCAAGTTGAGGAGCTTGGGCTGCTCTCCACTCATTATTCGTGATTTAACCCATTTGATCATTTTATATATTTTTCCGCGTTTTTTTTCCAACACTGTGCGTAGCTGTTCCATATTTTCCCACTCTTGTAGTATCCATTCCACTTCTTCATGAACAGAGTCCGTTTCTCCAAGTCTTTGACTTTCTATTTGAGAATCCTTTCTCTCTCTCTCTCTCACTCTTTAAACTTAGTATTTTCCGTCCTGAGTTGTCCTAGTTCGTCTCTATCCTTCTTAAGTGGCTGTATCTCAGCGGCCAGTTCTTTTCCTATGTTCTTCAGCCTTGCCCGTAAAGCCATAATGGTCGATCTTGTTTTCCTCTCTAGCGATTCCTGCTCCCTGCTAACTGTTTCGTAATTCCCTGCTCGTTCCTGATCTTGTCCAGACCTGTTTTAACATACCTATGTACATTTTTGTCCTTGGCGAAATTCACCAAATCTCGAACCAACTCAGACTATTGAGGGATCCAATAATATTCTTTTGTTCGACCTTAGTGACCCCTTCCTGGTCTTGTTCTCCTACATAAGTATGATCCTCTGTGTGATCAGTACTTATAATTTCTCAGTATCATTGTTGTTTCCTGCTGCTGGAACCTGCAGCTTCCACTACTGTGGAACTACATTCTTTAATTACAACTGCTCTCTGCTATGCCTCCCTATATACCGGACAGTCAAAAAATGCTTTCTATAATTTTTTCCACTATGGTGTAATTTTCTACTGAGCCTATTATACAAACCCAGAACTAACGATCGTCTATCTTCTGGCCAAATTTCGTCTTTGTATCCTAAGTATGTTATGGTTTGCGCCAGAGTAGATGGTCGGTCGCGGCTCGCGATACAACGGCTCCCATAAGTGGTATATATATGGTCCGTCTCTGTGGCCCTGCAGTTATTCCTCCTTCGTCCGCTGATTAACTCACTCACTCTTCTCTCTCCCCTAAACATAAAAAGCTTCGTATCTCCGTTCCTAGGTGGGGTGCAGCGTAATGGAGAAGGCATCACCCTGCGACCGGCTCTCCGCCGTCAACCGACGCAGCCTTCGTAAAAGAGAAACGAACTAATAGCACTCACTTTGCTCTGAGCCGCCGTCGAAACCGGCTGGTCAAAATCCTCACTCCGCGCGGGACCGGATCCAGTAATGCAGTGGCCAGGGAAGTCACCAATCCGCCGCCGCCGAACACTCGTTTATGAGAAATTCAAAATTTCGTGCGAAATTCCCGTCCTGTTCAACTGTGACAGGTTGCTGTTGCAATAACAAAAGCGACGTCGAGTTTGCGCAATTTCTTTGGTTAGATCCTGCGGCCATGTGATCATGTTTAAGTTGATGTGAACCACCATGATCAATAAGCCGCTGTGAACGTAAGCCACACTGGGTTTGATCTACTGCCCGTACACATTTCGGGGAACCAGGCTTACGGTTATATGAATATGTAAAATGCTTTGGTGTTATACGTTGACTATGAATTAACTCTAGTAGGCTTCCTTGTAAGCTCTTCGTGTACATGAGAAAATGCGAACATAACGTCAACTGATGGCGGACATCGACATGGTGAAGGGTTTTTGCCGTATGCTCACCAAATATTCTAGTTGCCAAGGGCAGAACCATATTCCAGGCTGCGAAGAACTTTCGCTTACTTTTGCTTAAATTTTCATAACTGTATTAGGCAATGTGAACGCTGTTTCTGCGGTCGTCTGCACTTGTTGGATAACATGGATTCAGAACGCTCTCTTCTTGAACTATTGATCTATTGGAATTGAATGGCGTCGCGTCTGCTACATGCCTATTTGGGATTCCGTATGTTGGCAGTGCACTGTAGTAACTCTCAATAGTAGTGCACTTTAAGTACCTATTGCTTGTTATATATATGTAATAAATGAAGCCATGTTTTGTTACTAGAGAATAGAATTTTGACGGAAACTCTAGGGTCTCAGACACTTTTTGCAAACAAAGTTTTGAAGGTGGCTATTGTACCAACATACAAATACAGGCGAGGAAAAAACTAAGTTCTGTTTCCCAAGCTCAATAAATTTAGGTTAGGTTGTGGCTTTCAGGCGTTGTGTGTAAACGATAGCTCACAGTCCTTGTCTATTTTGTAACTAAATTCCATGAAAGTCCGCTGGTTACTGGTTAAAATCCTCATCAGATGCTTGAGAGGTTTTATCTGCTTGCTAGATCGATGCAATTTTGTCGAGCTCGGTGGCTTGGTTCATTCGTGTGCGCGTTGCGACCGGAGGAGATATGTAGGTGCACGTGTTCGATCCTCGCCGGTGCACATTTATATGGGTACATCTATATATATCACATTTATATGGTCCGTCTTACGAAGTAAGGCTACCGTGGACGTTGGAATGTGGCTGATGGTCAACCGTAAAAATATTAGATCTATGCTATCTTAAAAAAGACTGTTAATGTACTTCTCGATTGAACAGCCAAGAAAAAGTGGTTCCTGTAGTACAAATAATTTTGGGTTGAAGTTTGGGTTGAAGCCTGGTAGTTAACGTGCGTTGTTTTCACAAGAAGGACGTTGTCTACACGAAATCTCAAATGGTTCTCATAAATCCCGAAGGTAAACAATGCAACGTGGACGTCTATTAACATTAGTTATGATTTTTACGTCTACAATATTGATGCAGGCTCAGGCATCAGTAAACTTTGAGTCGAAAATGTCGCACCTTTGGACGTTTTTTTTTGTGAAGAAACAAATGGTCTAATGAATCCCTGTAGAGATATCGCTTAAACCTAGTTCTGATTTGTTTTATATACAAAGGTATCAATGTAATGGTGCGAGAATATACACACTGTCAATGGCAGCTCGAGTACTTATTCACCTTATCATGACTAGTCAGTTCTGTGGAACTAAGGTTGTATTGGCTTTGATCGTCTCGCTTACATTTCCAGCAGCAGGGGTCCGATCTGGTCATGCGAAGCACCGGCTTTAAAGTTGAAGTTTTACAGAACCAGTTCTCAATAAAAACCATCTTGGCTGGTAGCCATTATGGCATGCAAATATATATTACATAACAAAATATTAAGTTTGTATATATATATATATACTTCGATTCTTATGGGGGATCCGTGCGGACTTTTTTTTTGCGTTACCACTGTTTACGCACTTTTTCACTAGATTCAATCACACATTTCTCACAACGTTCTCACTCGTACCATTTGAACTATATTTATTTACATGACGGCTGTCCCCCCCATGTTGGACAATCCAAACTATTTGGTATTCTCAGCGCCAATACGTTATCTTACAGGCCAATCCAATTTCACAAGATGAAATTTTATCGAATCACTTATAGGAGTGTTACAAATGCCACAATTAACATCTATAGGGAATTCTATTATCGTTACACTTGCGTCGAAGCAATTATTAGTGTAAGATCGGTCTAGTCAACTGTGCAGTGCTTCACCGAAAGCTTGAAATTAAAGGAAGAGTGGACGGTCGTGTCCAGCACTACGAAAAGGCTCAAATTTACGATTATGGACAAAATCTTCAGGAGCACCAAATTTAAGCCTCATCGAGCTAACGAAGCTCCATTTCGCAAGCCATTAGGTTTGTCATAAAAAGCCATCATGAGCCTCAATAATAATAGGTAATCTAACGAGTCTGAAACAAATTGGCAGCAAGACAGTGTCAACTTCTCTAAATGTCTCGAGAGATGCGCATTGAAAGTCCTAATTCTGACTTTATTTACCCCTCCTGCTATGTCATGCACTGCGTATCAAAAATGACTTTGCGCTTTTGATTCCGACCTTGAGCTTAATTTCGTATATCTGCTGCATTCTGCTTACAAAAATTGATTGGACCAATCGGTCTGCCTTTTTGTGCCTAGTTTTCTTTTCGGACGTGCTTGGTTGTCCGCTTGAGCAATATTAACTCTTTTGCGTGGCCTGAAAGAATGAATTACGCTGAGGTCACCATTACCACAAAGTAAAATAGCCCTTTTTTCATTTATAAGATCGAAGTACGTTGTTAGCAGCGGACCGGGATCTGGCAATGTGTTCTAGCCATTTATACCAGCATAAAAATGAAGGCTTAAGCAAAAAAGTAATTAATGATTAAGACAAAAAGTTTTTGACTGATGGTGGGCTCCTAAAGAGTTACAAATAGAACAGACTGATAGGTAACTGGTAGTTAGTAGTAAGACATCTTTCACAGTACGGAAGAGTGTCAAAAGCTCAATCCAGAAGTTACAACCAACCGGTTATCCTCGATCAGATTCATACCGTGCTTGGAGAATGCAGGCGGAGCTCACGTTTGCCCTTTGAATGGGTATGACAGACACTTGTATGTTGCAGTCGATATTATCAACTATAATTCTGGTTGTAACGTGGACAAAGCATCTGCTACTCCATGTATCATATTACACTGAATATATGATGGGTGTCATCGAACGCAACACGTAACGTGTTCAGTGCAAAGACATGTTCAGTGACAGCGCAAGTGACGTCGTTTTTTAACTATATGAAATGCAAGTACGAGTACTTACGAATACCGTTGGTGGTGTTTACCCTTCGAATGAGAAATAACGTCGGGTGACGCTAAGGAGTTCAGCTGAAACGTGAACTGGGTGAGTACATTCGGTTAAAAGCTAACGTATTTGATTTAGCTCCTTTTTACAATCTCAACCGTTGAGCCAACCCGCCCGTCGCTTTTAGGGAAACAGGTCACTCTCCGACAGTACCAAGAACATGAGTCAGATTAAACTAAGCAGCTGGGGTGCAAAGCGAACGATCGGAGACTACAACCTGCCAGCGCCCGCTCTTTTCTGTAGGGACGACTCACAGCTCTTTCTGCAGAGCTCAACCAATCGCCTTCCATTGCATGCCGATATTGTTTGATTACTACACTTGACTACTTCTCCTGGGGCCTGCAGTAATAGCGCAGTGTACCACAGATTTGTATCAGACGCTTGCTTTTCAAACTACGATAATAATTATACTTGTGTTAATACTAATGGGAATGGGAATACTGGTAACTGAGATGCAATTGGATATAGTGTAATATAATAGATAGCCCTTGAAATTCGTCATATAACAATTGAAATCGAATTTTGATTAAATGACGCGAGCCGTGCACGTGCGCATCGCTCCTGAAAGCGGCCTCTTCTTATGAAGATTCCCTCGCTTGAGGCGCCATGTGTATTATTTACAGTCAATTTTCGCTGCTTCACGTTTAAGTTTTTTCGCTCTGCTGCGAACAATTAATAAACTACAAAAGCAGAGCTTTTCAATCAAGTACATAATGGCAAATCTGTTTCCTATGAATGTCTTGCATGCTCGGTGTAGAAAATTCTACTTTGTTCAAGAAGAAAGACTTTTTAGTAACCTACGGGTAAGCACTGCCTGTACTTCTTCGGGACTCTCTATATATTTTTTAACATCTATAACATTTTTGGTAAAACACGTTTTATAGAGTGTCGTGTAAAAACCTATCTTAAGAGTCAGTAAATGCTGATTTTACCCGATTGAATATCTTTGAAAAATTAAAGTATATAGCGGATTCATTTATACATCATTTTGTATAGTCCCTTGGCGGTGACAAAGGGCTACAACAGATAATAAAATATTCTGGCAATAACGTAGGGTCCTGTTCTTTAAGACTTCCCCCCTATCTAAAGACGCACATTGATGTCCTTGGTAGGGTCGAGAAACGATTATTATGAAAAGTTAGTGTAGGATGCGGGATTGTTATTGACTCAATTGAATTCAGATTTATTGAGTGTTGCGGACTCCTCGAAATTTGGGCAAGCGATCTAAACATATTTGCTTTGATTAATGAGTCGACTCGGCTATCGAGAAAACTGTACTTACAGTTATTTCTCTCTTGGCGTCATTTTTAAGGTGGCATCCTTCGTCGCCTTTGTAAAATCGAGACAATGGGTATACTCATATTGGGTGATTGGGTTCAAAACCAACAGCGGTTCAATTCTGACTCCCTCGTTCGTTTTTGACAGATCTTCGAATGGATCAGAATATTATAATATCCCTTCGCAACCATCGCCAGTACAATATGTCAAGGTTAAGTTTGTGAATTTAATATATGGTTGCATTCAAATCAATTGCTCCGAAACCGACGAACTGCTCGGAAGTTTGAAGTACTACAAGACGTACACATTTGGTTCATCCAAAGAAAACGCCCTGTGATACATATAGAACTTATCTTGTTCGTACGGCGTGCAAGTTCGCTGTTGTGCAGATCCTAAGTTGCGAAACGATTCGACTTTAAAAATTAAACTTCGCACAAATAATTTCGCACAGTCTTTTCACGAATCTCTGGTTTAAGCTACTACAAATCTTCATGAAAACCTCAACGAGGGTCAATGCGATTTAATCTACTTGTTAGCCTATTTCACCTGGAAAGCACAACCCAATTATTACAATCGTAAGATTTACGTGTCTCAATCTTCACAGGCTTCAATAACACGTTTCTGGCATTTGCTTTATTAATACTGAAGCTTTGTAACATTTTTCATTACTTCGTAGTACATGCATTTTCTTTAGTTTTCACAAAAAGCTTTTATTCAATTGTTGAAAATACTTTTACTCAATTTTAACTTTGCCGAGCATGCTCAATCACACATTTTTATTGCCAGTTCTAGTCAGTAGAGGTGAAAGTATATGTCTTACAAAGGCTTGCTGATTTGTTGTGGACATCCGTTAAGCATTTACGTGTGTCTTAGGTCTTGCCATTATTTTAACCAAGGATACCTCATAGATGTTGTGACGGCTTATCTTTATTTGCAAATTGATATGCTACTGCACGAAAAGGTGCTACCTGTGTATACACCTGAAACATTTAGATATTCACATTCCAAACGTTTAGATTGCACCACGATATTGTATTTTCTAGATTACATTGGTTACGCATAGTCCAACATATGCATTGGGACAATGGTACTTTTGTGTATTGGGAACGTAATAACACATAAAAAATAATTTTAGTCAGAGAGAAGCATTTAAAAGTATGCGCAACCAATATATATAGTGCTTTTGTTTGTAGTATATTTTCAAGAAGCCAAAAACCGGTTTAAGATTTGGTCTTTATTGGGCGTAGAACAAAATAATTTCAGAGTAGGTCAATCCAAAAAATACTGGATAATAAACGCCGGTCCTACTCTAGACCTATTACAATAAAGACAGGACTCGCCGGATACCAACACTCGTTCTCTGGCATTATAGTGGCATTAGATTATATGCAAATGAGCTTTCAGGATAAAAACGATCCAAGATTTACTATCAGAACCCTAGAATTCACAAGAGTTTGGAAAGAGCTTTTGGAGATACATTCCGTTATGCAGTGTAATGCGTACCAGATATCCTTTTCTACGAAGAAGAATTTGACATCTGACATTTGGGCCACAGGTTTCCATATGGGTATTTCAAAACAATAACTCCACCTTTATATACCTGCAAGGCCAGATCATTCCTAATCATCGACATAGCCCAATCGACTAGAATCTATTAGCGCGACTACTACGATTGATGCTCACAGTCACCATACAAACGGTTGTGTGTAATTCCTCCCGATGGTAGTCCTATATACAACGGTGAGAAGTGCATCATATTAGATTCTTAATTTTTAAATTATATCAATTTTATTGCAATACACACGTTTACGAGTCTCTCCTGATTGGTTCTTAGTGTCAGGGTTTGGACAGTGGTATGGGTTGGCTGGATTTCTATACTCATTGACCATGGCTTAGTGAAATCTACGACTTATGTAGACAATACTTAATGGATAAAACTACCCAATACATTGAACTTCATTAGTGCCTAACTCTAGGCCACAAGCTACTTCATATTACATAATCACCCTCGTGGCTCATGATGTCTTATCGTTGCATCTAACAGGTGAAAGCCATGCACACATAGCCCATTATTACGTGACAATTGGTTGCAAGGACACCTATCCAACTTTCGTCCATTGCGGTGCCAGTACCATGTAAATAAATTTCAACCATTTTTCTTCTTATTGCCGTACATATTTGCGGGACGCAGCTGTTGGCAAGTGGGATTAGAATTGCACACCTCCCATTGGAATCGCGCATTGGAACCCAGGCAGTAAGGCGCCTATAGGACTAGTGAATCTCAATAATGCGTCTTCTCAATGCTGATTTCACTCCATCTAATAACCTTAACTGGATCACATTAAACCTAAATTTTTCAAAAAGAACGAAACGGAATGCTTAGGTGGTCATCTGAATGATCTTTATGCGCAATAGCCCCTGTTCTCCTTTTAAGGAGCAAAGGCTTGTTGAACACCGCGCCCTAGCTATGATGTGGGCGATTAAGCACGCTGCTAAGGAAAATAGGGCACGCCGAAATAATAAAGTTGTTAGTTATCCTAAGACCGTCGTACGCAAACGCGGTTTGTTGTTCACAACAGCAGAGGACTCTCTCCTAATCTTCATCGTAGTAACTTCTGTCCCAAGGTCCGCATAACAGATGCAATGTTACATTAATGTAAGGCTTTAGTGGAATTTGAAACGGCTGGTGTTATTGGCAGGATAAACCGGACGCTTTAATAAGATACAGCTTTGTTCAGTTAGAAAATGTGCGTGTAGATGTACACAATAATTTGAGCTAATCCGTTTAACTTTTTAAAAAATAGCATCATCTAGCAAAGAATCCATATATGGAAGTCCTAAAGGCATTGCTAAGATTGATAGTTTCAGAGAGTATTGTCGTCCTTTCCAAAAATAATTTTATCGGTATACTTATATTTTAAATGTGTGCTACCTTGCTTGTATTGCAGTCGCTTCTTTTCCTTATGGCTGCTCCGACGCTTACCAAACAATGTATCCCGTTCTCTCTAGTGGTTAGATCAAGAACATTAAGTAATATACAGGGTTTCAAAAAGTTATGTGAAGCGGCAGTGATCTTTGATCTTACGTTAGTACGAGTCGTGTTGCCTGCCTAAAATGAAGCTGTCTAATGCCATTTGGAACAAGTGCCGGAGTCCAAAAGACGTCATCTTTGTCCGGCAATGGAGGATGACAATAATTTTGCTTTTCACGATGTGTGGTTTAGCACAATACTGTTTTCAAAACAAACTCGCGCAAAAGTATAAGAATCACTTACGAATGGATTACGGAGTCGTAGTCTATTACAATTTGTGTTACTGCGGAAATTACAACGGGACAACGCGTTGAAGCCCAAATATTTCTTGAATGCCCAGATGAAGCTATTGGCTACATACTTAAATTTCAAATACTTACAAACCCTATGACATTATAAGCCGTCAGAAAATTGTTAAACACATTGGGTGAACGATGGTTTCCACATATATTGTTTGAGAAGACACCGTGACGTCGACCACATCTACAGCTAGGGGAACATGTTAATAGATCAACTATATCCCATATGGCTGTTTTCTTATATGCATTAAAATAACCTAAGAACTCATGGCTTTCACAAATATACAAATTATTTATTCAAAGGGCAGCTTATCTATCTTTTATTTTCTGTAGAGAACACTAAAGTAATTTTTTCATTATTTATGATAAATCTACAATGGCATATTCCCAACAGATGTTGTTGTGGGAATATGGCGTTGAAAACGCAGTGAGTAAACATTATATTTATTCCTACACACGTATTTCTCATTGGACATGACGATTTACATGGCCACTCATGTTTAAAAATGAGTATTGTCCTTTAACATATCTTCGCAAGGTTTTTCTCATTTTAACAAACGCAGCTTTTGACTAATCGATATGCTTACAGTTAAGAAGTTGACCATGGCTCAGTTATATTAATGACACATCATGTTTTGTTTTATTCTACCTAGCCGTGGTAGTCATTCATAATGTAATCGAATCCTAAAAAACCTTGAAACAGACCCTGTTTTTTCCCGAAGACAGCATGTCATTACAACCAATATTTGCCCAAAGCTCTACTTCTCAGGTTTAAATCTTCAATCACTTTACATGACTTGAGACATAGCAGCATTATGTAACTCGTCATTCTGGGGTTTGTACCAGCTTAAACCTATTCACCACGGCTATTAAGGCATTCTAGTTAATAGTGCACAAGAAGGAAAGCCCTGTGTTCTACAATACCAAACACTATATCAGTAGCACACATGCCAAGATGTACGGGAAACCGAGCAGCAGAGGCCTCGCCACTTATAGACTACTTTTGAGAGAATGCTTGCATTGACCATTATGATTTTGTAATGTATATTTTTTATTTTATTGTTCTTTCATTATAGATCATCGCTCTTCCTTTGTACACGCAATGCATTAGTTATTATTAGTATTAATTAACACACGATATATATTTTCATTTATATAAAATTGAAGCGCGACATTGTGTCAGTATGTACTTTCTGCTACAGTGGTTTGTATCTCTTGTAGATGATGTTGTTACTAGAGTTATTATTGGTAATATTACTGCTGTTTGCTTAATTTAACATGTTATCTTACAAGAACAGAACGCACATACAAGGTACGTAGCCACGACGACGGAGCTAACCTCTTTCAAGCTGTCTTGTCGTTAAAGATCTACAAGGTTAGCTGATTTTTGGTAGCACTCCGTCTCACCACAACGACCGACTCATCCCGTGACCTTAATCACTATGCAGGTGACCGGACCCACTAAGTTATCAGAAATTTTCTGCCTCTTGGGAATTTCATCTCCAGGACATTTTAAATGATTCTTGCTCAAACCTGCATACGGTGCGGTAGTTCTAGTCAAACGCTAGTCTTTAATCGTGCACCGTGTCTGCCTATTAGTCACAAACAGATTCGTTACCGTAAACGCCAACCAGCCCCATCAGTACAGGTCATCACGTCAACGTCGGTCAGTCACCTGAAAAATCGCAATTTGCCTCGGCAAAGCAGTGTCGGATGATGAAAATGCCTGACCTAAGAGGCTAATTAGCAGCAGCTTATCAACGCCGGCTTGATCGAGGCGACCGGGATCGACGTTTTCTGTCGCGAGACCGATCTCGATCCCTCGAGCGGTCCCTGTCTCGCGACCGATCTCTTCGGTCTCGGCTGCGGCCCCGTCTTCGGCGATCTTTGCTCCGGTCCCGTCGTCGATCACTTCTATCACTTCGATCACCTCGTTCGGTTCTGTCATTTCGATCCCTCGAACGATCGCGACGTTCGGCCCGATCTGCGCGATCCTTTGAGCGGTCCCCTCCGCGTTCTCTAGAGCGGTCGCCGGCGCCGCGGTCCCGCCTATCCTTGCTTCGACGTCGCTCACGTTTTCGTCGTTCGGCTTCCTCGCGTCGCTCGGCTTCCTCGCGCCGCTCGGCCTCTTCTCGTCGTTTTTCATACTCGACGACAGACTCGCGCAACTTGGAGTAGCCCACGTGCTGTTTACCGCTCAGGTGGTCGTCCACCCGGCACTGGGCGTCCCCAATGATGAGGAACGCGCCACAAACGTCGCACACCTCCATCGACTTATCTTGCTCGAGGTTTACTTTCATCCAATCGTTGTTCGAGCGGCTCGCCTGGGCCGATAGCTGTTGGCGTTCGACCTTAAGTTCGTCACAGAGTTTCATTAGGCCCTGAGCCTCCTCAACCTCGCCTTTCGAGCCGAGTTCC